>PVIU01006793.1:0-62500 GCA_004026605.1 Ondatra zibethicus
AGCTTCTTCACACTTGTGCCATCATGAGTAAGCTGTGGGAACAGTGGTGAGGGGGGAGCCAAATCCAACAGAGCCTTATTTAGCACGGTGGACTCTGCTCAGGCCTTGGGCCAGTAGGGTCCATGGGGGTCTCGAGTGGGAAAGTGACATCACTGGTAAACCTCATGGGCTCCCTATTTTCTTTAAACTCTCTCTTCTTTCAAAAGCAATTGGGCCTACTATGTACAGTCACTTGGCTAAGGAATTTTATATGCAGTCCCCATCCTTCAGGTGATCTGAAGGTGCTGCTCTCACTTGCCAAGTCCTGACACACACGGGGCTGGATGGCTGGATGGGCAGAGGGCAGGTCAGTGGGTGGATGTGCAGTCTTGGGTTCCAGAATTTCTGAAGTAAGTCTGCCTTAGCTGTCCTTTGATCCCAAGATTTAGATTTCTCTTCTCCCAAACTTCCCCTAGGTAACCATGTTCCTTAGACAGCCTTCTTGGGTATTTTGTAGGGTCTCTCTAGTTCTTGACCTCCACATTGGTAGAATCCAGAAACATAAGACAGCCAGGCAGGTATAGCTCTGCGGATACAGACCACCATGGTTCCTGTGAGAGCAAAGGCAACAAAGGCTCATAGGACCCACCCAAGTGTACTCCTTGCTCATGGAACCAACTGTTCGCTGCTGTTTGCTCTGGGAAGCTCCTAAGCTGTTTCATGCCAGTGGTACCACCTTCTGATGGGCATAGATCTGGAGAGCAGCAACAGTCTGCCTCCAGCTGTCCCTCTCCTCTCGCAGAGGCCCGTGCACACCATGGCCTCCCTCTCACCTGCCTGGTGCTCATTACTCATCACCCAGAGACAGCCGCTCTGCGAGGCTTGGGTTATGCCATATGCGCCAAGCTGCTGCTGCGGCCTTTTCTTTTCTGACTTAGGATCGTATGCTTGCAGAGAACCCTGATCACTGTTGATAAGCAGGGAACAGTCTAATAGGAGTAGACATTGAAACGTGGACATTGAAAACTGTTGGGCAAAATTGAAGGTTCTCCCTCACTGACTGCCTTAATTAATTACTTTTCCTATTTATCTGACAAGTTTTCCTCAAATATCATCATTTGTAGAAAATAAAATGACAGTATTTACAATTTATTTGCTTTTTCCTGCTATGTGTTTGCTAGTGTTTCCCCTAGACTTAGGGTCTGTTAGTTTGTTTAGTTTTACTGAAGGAATGCTGCTGGGGTGGCCTGGAAACCCTGCCACTCTCCTGTGCTTTGTGACAAGGTGCACTTAGACATTCAAGTCACCTGTTTTACAGCTCTGCATAAAATAGTCCTTCGCAGCAGAGGTGGAACATGAGCCTCATACAAAATTGTCTATTTTTCTTCTTTCTTTTATTTCATTTGTATATTTTTATGAGCTATATTTTTAAATATAAATATTTATAAATTTAAAAAGTGAAATTAATTTTAATGTGCCCTATATAAATATACGTGTATATTCTAGAATGTATGTGACATATAATATCAATATAAAACAATATGAAATTTATGTGAACCTAGGAAGCACACAGATGTCTTGCATGTGTGTTAGGTACACCATCTCAACCAGACTACCAAAACAATGAAGTTATAGTTAACAGAAATATCTATTATATCGCAATAGTTTATTTTAAAGATTTATTGTGTCTTGCATAAGCATTTGCCTTTCCTTACGTATATATGTGCATCAGTTGCATGCCCGATACACATGGAGGCTAGAAGAAGCCATACATTCCCCAGGAACTGGCATCACTGACTCTTGTGAGCTGCAGTGTAAACCACTGGGAACTGAACCTGGGTCCTCTGCAAGAACAGCCAGTGTTCTTAGCCACTAAGCCATCTCTCCAACCCCTGTCGTTAAAATTAGGATCAAACTGATCGAAATACAATTGAAATTTTAATTCCTCAATCATTTGAAGAAGTCTCACGTGACTGGTCTGACAGTTGCTGAAACAACTTGCCTGTTAAACCGTTTAAACCAGAGAGTGTTTCAGATAAAATCATACAGGGTTTTTCATTTTGTTTGTTTGATTCAAACCATGGTTGTGATATTTATCATTTAAAAATTAATTGGGTTAAGTAGCTGGTAAATTGCTTGCATTGCAAGCCCAGGACCTGCGTTCTGTCCCCAGCACACATGAAAATGCCAGTCATGGAGAAGCATGTTTGCTATCCTAGCTCTGGGGAATCAGAGACGGAGGATCCCTGCACTTGCTAGCCAACTAGCCTAGCCTAGTATACAAATTCCTGGTCAGTTAGAGCCCCGTCTCACAAAACAAGGTAGGAGGTGCCTAAGAAATGATATCTGGGGCGAGTTTCTGGCCTCCACACACAAGTATGCACACATGAGCATGTACATGCATACATGGATATAACCATAAGAGTATGTAATGTCACCCCCTCCTGCATACACACAGATTAATTGGATTAACAGAATTAATGAAGGATGGATAAGTGAGTTCATTTTAAAGCAAAAGATGGATTTCCCATCTAGTTAAAACAGTTTTTTCCATTTTTAAGAAGCCCGACAAAAAACTAGAGCTTTTCATACATGATGGAATGATTTCCTGCCTGTAGGGCTTAACTCAAGAGGGAAAGAACAGGAGATGTGCTGTGTCCTCTGTGTTGAGTTCACTTTGTCTCCTCCCTGTGTGCTAGAATCTCCGCAGAGTGGAGCATGCTGAATTAACAGAACTTTTTATTGTCATTATCAGTATTATTGCTAGGCCTGTGTTCCCTTCCTGTGAACCTTTGAAAGAGGCTCTTCCTCCTTTCTTTGACCAACTCAAGAAGTTTTCCATTTCTTACAGTGTAATTTGCCTGCTGGATCCAGCGTGTTTATTATTAGTGGTTCACAGACTAGATTTTCATTTCGTGCAGTCACATTGTCAGACATTCTCAGGCAGAGAGGGCCTATCGCTCCTGGCCTGCTTCTTTGTGCCGTGATTCCTTCTACCCACCTGCTCACAGCAGGCTGTCTTCAGGCCTGAAGAGTAGCTAAACACTTTTGAGAGTATCGGAAGATCCCGCTAAGGTATAACCGGTTATGCATTGTGTGATGGGGACCTATTCACCCACGTACTTTTGAAAACTGGCTTTTCCTTTCTCTTATTCTCACTTAAATGTTTTCAAGAGAAAATAAATTTATTATAAGTGGTATTAAAGAGCAGATTGCAGCCTTCATGTATTCTGTGTTGAATAAGTCATTGTTAAGTAAGTAAGTGGAATTAATTTTCCACATTAAAGCAGACAAATTTGGAAAAGCGTCACACAAATCTCATGACATTTACTGCAGAATAACAGATTAAGTGGATTATTTGTGAACTAATTGGAGTATTAAATAGATTATACGACATGATAACATGCTTAGTAAGCCTGGGTAATGTGGACTATTATCCAAGCACAGGGTATGAAGCAAGGTCAATGTGATATAGGCTGTGTGCATGTCTATGGTATATTTACAAATGCATAGCTGCACAGAAATTGAATGAACCTTTTGAAACAGCTGCAACATCCTGGTTTTAACTGATTTTTTTTTTTTTTTAGTTTTTTAGTTTTCCATTTTAGTGTCAGTGTTTTAGATTAAAATGTCCCTCACAAGACCTGAAAACAAACTTTAGTTTCAATCCTAGTTCCTGTGTATTTATGCTGAAGTTAATTTTCATGTTCATATGTGTGCACATGTATATGTGTGACTGCATAGAAGCATGCTGGGGATTGAACACTCTATCACTGAACTGTATCCCCTGCCCTTGAAATTCATTTTTTAATTGGACACTTAGATGATGGGGCTCATAGTTTTGCTTATCTTTGCAAGCACATGCTCGTGCACAGAATCTGCTTCATAGCATGTTTCCAGCCTTAACGTAAGTGTTTCCTCAAGTTGTTTCTCCTCACCCCACCCCTCTTAGAAGTAATTAGCTGTTTTTTGTACTGTATGCATGTGATTACTCTGGAGTCACCAAATGCAATATGAACCCATGTATTTAGTTGTGTCAGATATATAAATATATAACACAATAAGCAGGGGTTAGTGTTTTTTCCCAAAGAAGTAGGAAATGAAAGAGTAATTATTAACCATCTCCTTTTCACTTTCCTGAAAACATCAATTACGGTTACACATCTTAGGAGCAGGCTCCCCAGCAGAACAGAAATAGCTGCTTTCACTATGTTTCAAAAAATTTAATCACAGTTTAACAGCTGGGATATATGGATGCCTGTAATTTAAGGCATTAACTCCGAGGCAGGGCTACCTGCCTTTGGGCAGCAGTCCCGGGAGCCAAGCGCCTCTCCGTCTTAGCAATGGGCTTTATAATTTGGAGATGTTCATTAATTTAACAGAGCAGAAAATAGCTTCCTGAGTCCTCTGCACATACTCACGTCTTCTCCTTTACTGTTAACTAGACAATTACATTTTAGTTGCTGAGAGAGGACGAGAATTTCGAAGGGTGTAGGCACCAACTGTGTAGTTGAAGAAAAGAGGCAAGTAGCTACACTGGAGTCTGTAAGACAAAGTCTGAGGCTAACAGAAATATCGCCAGCTGAGCCTGGCAGTGGTGGTGCATGCCTTTATCCCAGTCTCAGCTACACAGAGAAACCCTGTCTTGCAAAAACCAAAAAAGAAAGAGAGGGGGGAGAGAGAGAGAGACTGAAATATTGTCAATTTGTAAATCAGGCAGGGAGCCAGGGACACCTCCTCCTCCACCTTAGTTGTGACGGTTTTGCCCAGGACACCTGCTTTATTGTTTTGTGCGTGCTGCTGCTTTCCTGAGCAGGTAGCTTTGCTAATGATGTATTTGTTGAAGTTGTTTGTGAACAGAATCTTTTAGTTTTCATTCTGAAGAAATGAATAGTGTAGATGTTAGAGTAGTCTCAATATAAGGAAAGAAGGACTTTTTTTTTTTTTCGAGACAAGGTTTCTCTGTAGCTTTGGAGCCTGTCCTGGAACTAGCTCTTGTAGCCCAGGCTGGCCTCGAACTCACAGAGATCCGCCTGCCTCTGCCTCCCGAGTGCTGGGATTGAAGGCGTGTGCCATCACCGCCCAGCAACAAGGAAATTTTTATCTGTCTTTCAAATACCACTTTAAACTTGAAAAGGAGGCAGTTGAAATAGGCAGAAGGCAGCTATGTTTCAGGAACATCTTCTTACTAAAGTTTTCTAGCTTCTCGGGTGTGGCCCCGCAGTTTACACACAAACTTGTCCCAAAGCAAAGTCATTAGACAACAAGTAGCATTTAAACAATAAACCACAGCAAGTGGCTTTCAGTTTGTGTGGTTTTAGATTTTTCAGAGCAGGGTTTCTCTGTGTAACAGCCCTGGCTGTCCTGGAACTCACTTTGTAGACCAGGCTGGCCTAGAACTCACCTGCCTCTGCTTCCCGAATGCTGGGAATTTAAGGTGTGCACTATCACGCCTGGCTACAAGCTGGTTTTTAATATTGAAATTTATTTATGTTTAACTGACAGGTGATGATTGTCTGTGTCTCAGGGCACTTTGTGCTGTCCTAGTACATGTCACATTATGTAATGACCAGCCAGGATAGTTCAGTATTGCTAGCCTCTCAAACAGTTGTCCTTTCTTTAGAGAACATTCCAAAGAACATGTCAAACTTATCTTCACACTCTCAGGCTGTCAAAAGATTAGAATAAAAAGCAAATTATAGTTCCCCAGTGTAACTGCCAAGGAAAGCCTATCTTGTAAATCCACTGCCTGCTGCTGTCAGGAGACTCCATCTAAACTTCAGCTGAAATGACATTGGCGGTGTGGGATCGTGATTGAAAGTGAGTCTGCAGAAGTAGCTCAGACCAGTCTCTGAATGCCTTTCACACCGTGAGCTCTGCAGTGAAAGCCACACAGGTGCTAGTGTTGGCAACACCTGTCTGTGAAAAGATATTCTCAGAGATGACATGCCGAAACAGATGAAGGTTCCCATGTGATTTTGATAAGGAACACTTTGTGAACCAATTCAAACTGTCTTTTAAAAAAATTCCATTCTCAGTGTGATAACTGATGTATCAGCTACAGTCCAGGGCAGGCCCCATGCCCAGGAGAAGGCAACCAACACCAGCTATACTTGATGCATTGGGTGGGGGGAGGTAGACAGAGGGGAGGGAGAGAAGAAGAAAGAATAAGAATGAAGTTGGGTAGTTAGGGAGGTGGGAAAGGACAAAATGCATTGTATGAAATCTCAAAGAATTAATAAAATTGTTATTTAAAAGTCTATTACTGATAGTGGTAAATCAAGATTGTAAAAATTGTGTTTAGTCATTTATTATATTTTGAATTTGCTCCCCAAAGGAGAGTATTCACTCAAAAAGAAATTTGCTTTCTTTCTTATTCTAGAAGTAATTAACCATCATCTCATAAAGCATAAAATATTAACTCCTTGGCCCAAGACACACACAGGAGTTGCTGAAGCCTGAATTAGACAAAGACAGTAGCAGCAGGGACAAGTGAAGCATTTGGTGGATATTCTGGGTGAGGCATCAAAGACTGGCAGATGCATTGCTGTGTGTGCAGAGATTACAGAACTAAGGATAAGTGGTGAATGTTGATTTTGCTTATTTAGGCACAGGAGAGCTACGGTGGATCAGGCCTACAGAAGGCAGATGGAGAATTCTGTCTGGGCTCTACATGTTTGGGAGGTGCTTTACATATGTAAGGGATAGTATGAATGAATGACTCTGTGTCCTGGATTAGAGCTGGAAACAGAAATCTGGAAGCCATGCACAAGAGTATGTGTCTGTCACATGCAGACCATGAAGCAGAATGAGTGCAGTGTGCTCATATCTACAATCCCAGAACTGACAGGCCAAGGCAGAAGATGCATGAACTCAAGGGCAGCTGGCCTACAGAGTTAGCTGCTGTTCAAAATGTATCTTAGACCTTATGATTAACTCACCACGGGCTGAAGATCTTGAAACTCTAAAGAAGAAATGCCAAGGGGAGCAGCCCCAGCTGTTGCTCTGCAGTGTTTCCTGGCTGTTTCAGCAAGGAGGCTGGGATACTCAGTGAGGTGGTAGAAGTGTTCTGGGTATCATCGTGGGGTTTTTGCCATCCCATACAATCATCGAAAGACATTGAATTTTAGGCTATATGTGGAATGCAACATTTGTGCACAGGTTCTTCTCTTGGAAGGTTAAATTTAAAAACTATCTCATGTATCTACTTATTGTATATGTATGTTCATGTTCCATGGTGCATTTGTGGAGGTTAAGGACTATTTGTGGGAATCAATTCTCTGCTTTTGGGGCCCAGGAATCATATGCACATCATCAGGCATGATGTCTTTACCCAATGAACAATCTCATGTGCCCATGAAGTTAAAATTTAAATGTAGCAGGTATGGAGTCAAAGGGATAGAAGCATGGATCTGGA
Source organism: Ondatra zibethicus (assembly GCA_004026605.1). Taxonomy (NCBI): domain Eukaryota; kingdom Metazoa; phylum Chordata; class Mammalia; order Rodentia; family Cricetidae; genus Ondatra; species Ondatra zibethicus. The sequence goes on from PVIU01006793.1 coordinate 7,397, forward strand.
TAGAATTCTATAGGGAAGTGGGCAGATAAATATGTCCAGATGAAGCCAGCAGGCGAGACCAGAAAGCTCCAAGGAAGTGGGAGAAAAACCTGGAGCCTGAAGTGACCTTGAGGTTGGTCAAGGAAGCCTTTGGGTATGGGATTCAACCCCTCTTTAGAGTATTGATTAATAAGGTGTAGACAAAATGGATCTAAGACGTTGGAAGATACAAATTGTGGATGATCTCACAATGTGTCTTAAGGCAATAGAGGTTATACCTATTTGCTCATGATTTTGTTTTTTGTTTGCTTTGATTTGGCCTTTATTTCTGAAAAAGTATTTCTTATATTTTAAAGTATTTCTTGAGTTTTGTCTCCTTTTTAGGAAATAATATCTTTCATTTTTGGATTATGATATTCATCTGTTTGGCATTTTTTGTCATGGTATCATTTTTGTGGGGTTATATTTCTGTGCTTTCTTTTCTTTCATAAGTTTGTATGGATCAGGAACAACTTTTCTGTTGTTCATTTTTACTTGAAATTAGGCTCTTTGTTGTTTGTTTTTGTCATTTAGAAATGACACATTATTCCTGTGGCTTTCTGACGCAGACTAGTAGGAAGGAAAGTTTAAGCACAGCTGGGGAAACCCTTCACTGGTGATGATGGAGTGCCTGGACTGGCTCTCTCGTACGAGCCTTGGCCATAAGAAGGCAGCATGCTGACTCACCATCTCTCCATTGTTCTCAATTACTCCTTCCTGAACTTTCTGATGGCTACACAGCAGCCAAACTTCTTCTTTTGGACAACCTGTCCGAAAGGCTGATTTGGGGCTGTGTTGCTTGCTTTTATCTTCCATAACCTATAATACCTAAAGCATTCTTAGCATGGACTGATATTGTTTGGTGTGTTTCCCTATCTGCACCATTGTCTGGGATGTTGTTGGCACTAAGGAGAAAGCACAAGATCCATGCTCCTGGTATAGAACTCTCCATCTAAGGAATGATCACGTGTTGGCCTGTTAGAGGTGCCACATCCTATAGAGAAGGACCATGTGCTTTTAATGTCCTGTGCTTTAGTTCCCTCCATAAAATGGTCATCTTTGACTTGCAAATGGAAGATGATTCTAGCGGTGTCGCAGCTGATCCTCTGGCCTTCCTCCCACTCATGTGCGCCTTCAACTGCAGACCCTAAGTCTAAAGCAGAGCTGTAGAAGAGGCTCAAGGAGGGAGGGAGGGAGCGATAGATGGGAGAGAGAGCATGACCTGGTTCTCTAAGTCCTTCGCAGTTTCCTGTCCTGCCACTTTCATCTTTCAACTATCCCTACTTCTGGCCACACTGAAATAGTCACTCTTCCTCCAACTTTCCATTCTTGCTCCTCATCAAAAACTTATATAAACTTTCCCATCAACACAAAAGTTTTTCTTTCACTTCCTTTTGTAACATTCCTGCTTGAATGTTTCTTGGTGACTTATTTTTAGAAAGGAGCTCATTGTACTGCCGTGGAAGCGTGAGACTAAGTTTGACCTCCAGGACCAATGCTAAAGGCACAGCGGTGCACATCTATAACTCCAGCACAGAGGAGGATTGCTGGCAGTCACTGGAGCTGAATTGGTGAGCCCCAGGACAGTGAGAGACCCCATCTCAAAAGCTAAGGTAGAGAGCAATTGAGAAAGACACAAAGCATCTTCTGTCCTCCACACACATGCTTATACATGTCACATAAACATGTGCACAGAAACATAAAATGGCTTTTTATACATAAGTTGTTGTGAGTTATAAATGTTTCAGATCTGTATGTAGACTATCAAAGTGCTAAATCAACCTAATTAAGCTGTGCATTACCTCACCTTTCCCATCTATTTGTGGCTGGGTCCTTAACATCTGCTCCTCAGCAGTCTTCAGTGATACATTAGTTGGCATATTTTGGGTTTCTTGAAGTTAATCTATGGAGCTAAAACTTTTTACCATTTGACTAATCACTGTCCACAGTCAGCTCTCTATCCCTAGGTGTTCAGCTTCCCAAAATTCTCCCTGTGAATGAAGTCATGTGTTGTGTTTGTCTCTTTGTGACTGGCTTACTTCCTTTACCATACTGTCCTTCAAATTTTTCTGTATTTTTACCCATGACAAAATTTCCATTATTTTAAGGGCTGCATGGTATTCTATTGTATGTTTATATGTACACATACATGTAAACAGAGACTGCGCCATCATTTCCTGGTTGCCCAGATCCAAATAATCACATAAAAACTATATTAATTACAACACTGTTTGGCCAATGGCTTAGGTGTATTACTAGCTATCTCTTACACCTTAAATTAATTCATTTCTATTAATCTGTGTATCACCTCGAGGCTGTGGCTCACCAGTAAAGTTCTGGTGTTCTTCTCCTTTGGCAGCTACGTGGCGTCAGCCTGAATACACCTTCTTTCTCCCTGTATTCAGTTTTGTTTTCCCACCTATGTATATTCTGCCCTGCCATAGGCCAAAGCAGCTTATTTATTAACCAATGGTAATAAAACATATTCACAGCATACAGAGGGGAATCCCACCTTTCTCTCTCTGTCTCACACACACGTGCACATTAATATATACATTCTATATCTATTCTCTGATGGACTCGAGTGAATTCCACATTTTAGAGGTCACGTGAGCATGCAGGGATCTTGTCATAGTGTTGACCTCATTTTCTTTAGGCATCCACTGTTTCATGTGGAATTCTTTGATCATAAGAAGCTCTGAAGTTGTTGAGGCCACTCCATCCTGTTTTCCTTATTGGCTGTACCCTGCTTATTTTTAAACACCAGATTTTAATGTTTAGCAGTAAGCCTTCTGTAACTCTTCTCAAAACTCAGTTGATATTTCTTTTTATCTCATAAAACCTAATACATTTTTGTATGTGAATTTATGATATTAAAGCATAATTAATTAATTTTCAGTTTTTGTCTTTCCTGTGGTATCCTGGGAAGTGGATCCTTTAAAGATTTTATTTTTTTATTTGTGTCAATGTGTGTGTGCCTGTATGAATGTATGTTACATGTGTGTGGGTATCTGGGGTGGGGTTGGCAGAAAAGGGCATAGGATTTTCTGGAGCCTGAGTTTCAGGCAGTTGTGAGCTACCCTATGTGGGTGCTGGGAACGGAACTTGGGCCTCTGGAAGAGCAGTAAGTGCTCTTAACCGAACCATCTCTGTAGCCTCTGAACGGTGAATCCTGTTTCAGTCAGCAGTGCTCAGCACTGTTGTCCACCGATGGATAAATAACAATAGGAGAACTCCTGTTGTCAGAACTGAAGATTCAATACACAGGGTTTGTTATTTTAAGGTATAGGGTCTCACTCTGTGGCCCTGGCTGACCTGAGACTTACTATATAAAACTATCCTGGCCTCAAACTCATGGTTGATCCTCCTGCTTCTGCCTCCTGAGTGCTAGGATTACAGGTCTGAGACACCATGTCCAATAGCAACACTCAGTTCTTGAGTCTCCATTAGGACATAAAAGAAAAGAACCTGGAGTACTCTGCTCTGTGTTCTTCCTCTCTTTGCCTGCCAGAGTTCTTCAGGAAAAACAGAAAGAAAAAAGAGAAGATTAGGTGCTATATCTTACTCAGAAAGAAGAGCTAACAATTTATGTGTCATATTTATCCTAGAGTCTTTGGTAACATATAGATTTTTTCAAGAAGGCTTATTATTTATATAAATTCTAATTGTCATGTATTCATAGACTAAAGTGCTGGGCTTCATTTTAACATCTTCTTATGTGTATCGTGTTCTGCTTATACTCATACCCAGCTTCCTTCTCTACCCCTCATTCCCCATCACTTAACCCTTCCTCACCCCAAATGCTCACAGTCGTACACTCAGTTTAATATGCATATTTTTAAAGATAGAGATCCTTTATATGCAATAATTATCTGAATCTGGCTTATTTGTTTAACGTTTTATCCATTTTCCTGCAAGTGACCTAATTCCGTCCTTCTGGATGGCTGAATAAATTCCCATTGTGTATCTGTACCACGTTTCCTTCACTCATGCATATCTAGATGGACATGTCAGCCCCTCCACAATAACATGGCTGTCGTGGATAGAGCTGCAGTAAATATGGGGCAACAGGTGTCTCTGTGCATAGTGACCCAGGTTCTTCGGTACAGCACCAGGAATGCTGTTGCTGTGGGACACAGTGCTTCAATTTTAGGAGTGTTTTAGTTTTTTTGGAACTTCATGCTAATTCCACGCTGGTCTTACTAACTCGCTCTCCTATCAACAGTGTATATGGGTCTCCATGTTCTTGCCACCATTGGTTTCTCTCACAATCCCATTAGTCAATTCTTGCTTTTATTTTCTGGCCCATTGTAGTTTCAGGAAGTCCTTGTTTATGCCATATCCCATAATTGTTTTCTCTATACCTTTGCATAGCGATAACCAGTTCTCACATCTTATGCTAAAGTCTGTGATTCATTTTGAATTGGTGTTTGTACAGGGTGAGACTCTGGGATCTCCTTTCTTGTGTATGTGAGTATCCAGTCTTCCTAGCGCCATTTGTTGAATTGGCTGTCTTCCTCCAGTGTGTCTCTGACACCTGCATTTGTTTCTTTTCTTATTGTGGCCAAATACCTGAGAAGCAATTTAGGGATAGGAGAGTTTAATTTACAGTTAAAGAAGGGAGATAATCCATCAAAGCAGGGAAAGCATTATCATAGCAGTGTGAGGCAGCTGGTCACATTATGTCCATAAGGGAGCCACGCTATGAAACCTTGAAGCCTACCCCAGCGACCCACTTCGTGAGGATCTCTTTCCTAAAGGTTCCATATTCGATGGCAACAGTGCCATTGTCTGAGGACCAGATCTCCAAACACAAGTTTATGAAGAGCATTTTACATTAAAACCACAGTAACACTTTCGTCAAATAGCAGTTGGCTGTAGCCCTAGACTTGCTTCTAGGTCCTCTGAGTCTTCCATTGGCCTATATATCTGTTCCGTGGCAGTGGTATGCTGTTTTATTATATGCATACCTTGAAATCAGGTACTCTAGCAACTTTCATTTTTCTCAGGAGCTGACTTTAGCTTGTCACAGTCTTTATTACTTCCATAAAAATTTTATTTTTTTTTTGTTTTTCTATAATTTCACTTGCTAAATTTCCTGTAACAACAGTTTTCATCTTAGCTCCTCTTTTTTTCTACCCATGGATTCTGAATTTGGCCTCTTGATTATGTTTTTGGGTTCCTAAAAGCTGTGATAATTCTGCCTTTTTTTTTTTAAATCGATGTCTGGGATAGTATTTGTCTTTTAGTCTTGGTAACTTTCATCTTCTGCTTTCTCTAGTCATTGGAAATGCTTTCCAGTATGTTTGTTTGATTAATTCAGTTTTTCACTTCCAACATCCTGCTTGATTTTTTTTCTCCAAATCTTAAATCTCCTTGCAGAATTTCTCATTCATGCTGCTGACTTTCTTGCACAGTCCCTGAATTGAATTCCTTACTTCATTAAACTGTTTGAATATTTTTAGAGATCACTGGTCAATGTTCAGTCTGGAACACTGGATTCTTTGTCTGGTATTCTTTCATTTCTCACGCTTGGCTGTGGTCACGGCAGTTGTGCTGCTTTGGAGGAGTCAATGTTGCCTACCTTTTCACACCTGTTATCTCTGTGCTGGAATTTATGCAACGTTTTGGTAGATCTATTCCTTTTGGTTTTATTTAAAGTTCTTAGTGATCAACCTTCTCTTGAGAGCACAAACCTGGTATTACTTACAGAGGGGAAAACAAACTGCCGAAACAGAAATACCAAACTTAACCAGATATTGAACACTGTTAAAACCTTAAAGCCAATTAATATATCACAGTGGCCACAGAAAAGAAGCTGCCAGGCTTAGGAATGACGTAGCTGGTAAAGTGCCACACAAGCATGAGAACCTGAGTTCATTTCCCAAGCACCTACGTCGGGCACAGTGATATGCATCCTCCTGTCTTGGGGCTGGAAGCTCATCTAACCAGTGTTATCCAAATCACTGAGCTCCAGGTTCAGGGAGAGACTTTGTCTCAAAATACAAGGTGGGGCATGATAGCGGAAGATACCTACTTCCAACCTCTGGCCTCCACACATGTCACAAACACACCTCATACATGCACACACAGAAACTGGAAGCATTATATAACAGGAGATATAAATTCTAAACACAAAGTAAAAGTAATTATAATGAATGAAATTAAGGAGGTATGAAAGAACAAGAAATAAGCAGAAGGGTTGGGGAAAAGATGTGCAAAGAATGGGAAGGATATTACAGAGAACAGAAGGGAGCTCCAGATAAAGTCTTGATTAAATAATAAAGAGAATAGGTATATATGATTTAACTTAATAAAATTTAAAATTGCTTAGGAATAAAGTTGAAACAATACTAAAATATAGTAAAGACCCCTTAAAGGAAAGTTAGGAAAAATGTTTTAAAAAAAATCACAGTGTTGTAGTGGTTTACTTCAGAGTCCTCTGATACTGGAATGTAGCAGGGGGAGGTGAGGTCAGTTGACATTCAAGTCTCTTGTCTTTCTTTACATTTAGGTTGTTACTGAGCCTGGGCCGCCTGGGAGTCACTTGCCCATCAGGGCTGTGTTCATTTTAGGGTCTTGTCTTTGTCTACCTGGGGCCACTGCTGGCCACACGGTTGTACAGCTGGGCTCTCTGATTGGCTTCACTCATATCCAAGCCCAGTGCATTGGAGAGAGATGGAAGCAAGTAAAGCTCTCAGATTGCCACGTGGGGTTCTGATTTCATTGCTTTCCGTGAACTCCTACCTCTAGGGGAAAGAGAGGCTGTAGAAGAGGCCACTGAGTTTCAGTCCACGGCTTTCCTCCTTCTCTGCCATCTTTGTTCTTCCTTTCTGTGTTGTGTTACCCAGGCAGAGTCACACACAGCTGTCTTCTCCCAGAAGCTCTACATTCTAAAATCTCTTTCTGAGCCTTATTCTGAACATACTGTCTGGCTCATATATATTATACAGAGAGTATCTCCCATCTGTCAAGCAAAGATTCAAACTGCTCCATCATCTTTTTGTGTGGGGTTGGAGTTTCGGATTAAGGATGCTTAACTGATGTAGGTTGTAGATGTTCTAGAATTCAAGAAAATCTGAGCCCTTTCTGGTTCCAAACATTTCAGGTCACTCAACTTGTATACAATTTTCCATGCATTCAAAGGTCTGAAATGGCTTCCTGGATGCACCGAAAGTTGTGTCAAAAGCTTTGCTGTGGTTTTTTATTGTCATTTCTTGATTCTGTGAGTTGCACTTTGATGATGTCTTTGTAGCTTTGCTTTCCTACTTAACCAATATTTTCCCCCTCAGTATAAGTCCTTAGAAATAAATTAATGGGTGATGATTAGAAAGAAATTAATTAGAAATAAATTAATTCATGATGACATGAAGTTAAGGTTGCCTACTATATACCACACTGCCTTGAACATGCTAGTGATACCAATGTTGGTGTTAAACTATTGGCTATATCTGCAGGTGGGGAGAAACATATTTTCCTATAAACCTCTTTTCTCCTTATCTCTGTGACCTCCCACAATGGAGGAGTCAAGAGCTCAGTTCAGCTCTAGAGATCTCTAATCTCCATCACTCTAGTGACCTTGGAGATGTGTGTTCATGAATCTCTGCTTCTGGAAAGAAACTGAAGGTGCAGCGAAAGCCACCAGCACGCTGAGCGCCGTGGAGGCCACCAGCCGCTGTAGTGGGTTGTATTGGTTGTCAGCTTGACTAGATTAAGAACTGGTCTTTCTGTGAGAGTTTGCATAGAGAATAGCTGAGGGGAAAGACTGGCCCTGGGTGACTGGCACCATCCCAGCTGGGGTCTTAGTCTTCTGCCACCATGAACAAAAGCTGCTGTGCTCCACGGCCATAATAAACCGAACCCAAATAAACATTTAAGTTGCTTCCCACCAGGTATTTGTTTATGCAACAAGTAGCTAACATACTCATCTTCCAGGGCTCTGTCAGTCTTAAAAACAATCACTGCTTACTTAGAACTTTCTCAGTTGCAAGAGCAGCTTAAACAATTTTGCAGGTGATGCCGCTGAAGTCTGTGACTGGCTCCCATTCACCATTTAGCATCCGTTTCCTAGGAATGCTTCTGCCTCTTAGAGGTCAAGTAAGACAGAAATAGTAATGTTGTATTTGCTTTGAGTAATGTAGTGACACATACTTAGTACAGGGTCACTTGGTTTTTTCTTTCTTAGTTCTCTTTCAAAGGAATTGTGTTGTTCTCATTGTTACTGATTATTATTATTATTATTGTGTGTTTATGATGTGAGTTGGGCACACATGTACCATGGTGCATGTATGGATGTTGCAGGAGAGCCCACTTGTTTGTCCCAGCCACCTGGCTAGCTTAGCCCCAAAACAACCACACAGAAACTGTATTAGTTAAATCACTGCTTGGCCCATTAGCTCTAACTTCTTATTGGCTAACTTTTACATATTAATTTAACCCATTTCTATTAATCTGTATATCACCACGAGGTCATGGCCTACCAGCAAAGTTTCAGCACGTCTATCTCTGGAGGCGGGTCCATGGCATCTTCTGACTCTGCTTTCTTCCTCCCAGAATTCAGTTCTGTCTTCTCTGCCTACCTAAGTTCTGCCCTATTAGGCCAAGGCAGTTTCTTTATTCATTAACCAATACAAGCAACACACAGAGGGGACTCCTACATCATATGGAAATCAAGGTACAAGTTTTGAGAGTTGGTTCTGTCCTCCACAATGTTTGCCAGAGATCCACTCAAGTGGTCAGGCATGCAAGCACTTTTACCTGCTGAGCCACCTCACTGCTCTTGTCATTGCTGTCACTTCAGTATCTAGGAAATATATTTCACTATTTGGAGTTTTATTTCACATGGTTTTAGTCTTTTCATAGAGTGGACAGTTGGTACCATGGTTGATTTTAGGTTTTTAGAGTTCCCAAACCAAACCTGCACCAATTATCCCAATGGGGTTTTCTTCCTGTGGCAATGACAGACTCGCCATCCCTGGGCTCACCTGCCCAGGCTTTCCTGCCCTGTTCTCTGTGACTGTCTTTGGCTCAGTGCTCTTGATGTTCTGAAGCACGATTAATAAAAGCTCAGGGTCAGAAACTGGGGTTCGACCTGAAGATCCGAAAAGTAAAACAGCCAGCCACTGGCTCTTACCTCGACCTCAGTCTGAAATGGCGATTTTACCTCCTGGAATCTCAGAAGGAGACTGTGTCTCTGAGAGCTGTCTTCCCCTGTCTTATATTCCTCTCTAGGGCTGGGATTAAAGGTGTGCACCGCTGGGATTAAAGGTGTGTGTCACTGTGGCTACTTGAATTAAAGGTGTGTGTTACTGTGGCTGCTGGGATTAAAGGTGTGCGTTACCATAACCTGGTCTGTAAGGCTGACCAGTGGGACTGTTTTGCTCTCAGATCTTCAGGCAGCCTTTATTTAGTAACATACATTTGAAATGCCACTACAACACTCCACTCATTTCTAAGCCAATGTTCTAGGGTGTGGAAGAACTGCTTGGTGGGCTTTTGCAATTCCTGTTTGGTGGCTGTGAACATTTAATAATTTTCCCCTGTGGATACAATTTCACTATATATTATTTTTTTCTTTTAGTGTCTTTCTCGAGAAGCAGGCGGGAGCATGAGCATTCAGTTTCTCGGCACAGTGGTGAGTATGAGAAGACACTGTGTCCTCTCGCTCAGAGAATTGTGTTTGGTTTTCTGCCATGTTTCTGCTCCCCTTCGTTGTGCTTCATTTATTTTGCTATCAGATCGAGACATCTCTGTGTAAGAAGCAGTATATGTGAGAAAGCTTGTGTGTTGGGAATATTTCAGTTGCATCTTCTCAGAGACAAAATGCCTCTCTAGTTTTAGATTGTTGAGTAGTAGTTGTACTTTTTTTTCATTGCAGATTTTCTCTGTATTCTTAAAAGTAAGAGTATATTATATAAAAACAGTGAGCTTGACTTCTTTTCCCCCTCAGTTTGCTTTCTATCTTTCTCTGTTAGGTTCTTCACATCCACCGTTCTAGTGAAATTGAATCATAGTTTTGTATCTTCATTATTTTCATGTAAATCCTGTTATGTGTATGGGTGGGTTTTTTTAAATTTTAAGCTGTCACTTTGACGTGGCTTATTTGATGTATGGGTTTTGCCTGCATGTATATCTGTTCACCACCCGTGTACCTGATGCTTGTGGAGGTTACGGGATCCCCTGATGGTAGTGAACTACCATATGGGTGCTGGGAATGGAAGAGCAGCCAGTGCTCTTAACTATCTGTGGAGCCCCCATAAACCTCCTTTTAATGGAGACATTTAATATTCTTTTTAAAAATATTTTTATTGATTTTATTGAGCTACATATTTTTCTTTGCTCCCTTCCCTTTTTTTCCCCTCCCCTTCAACCCTTCCCAATGATCCCCATGCTCCCAGTTTACTCAGGAGGTTTTGTCTTTTTCTACTTCCCATGTAGATTAGATCCATATGTCTCTCTTGGGGTCCTCATTGTTATCTAGGTTCTCTGGGATTGTGAATTGTAGGCTGGTTTTCTTTGCTTTATGTCTAAAAGCCACTTATGAGTGAGTACATATGATATTTGTCTTTCTGGGTTTGGGTTACCTCACTCAATATGATGTTTTCAAGATCCATCCATTTGTCTGCAAATTTCAAGGTGTCATTATTTTTTCTGCTGTGTAGTACTCCGTTGTGTAAACGCACCACATTTTTCTTATCCATTTTTCAGTCGAGAGGCATTTAGGTTGTTTCCAGGTTCTGGCTATGACAAACAAAGCTGCTATGAACATAGTTGAGCACATGTCCTTGTGGTACGATTGAGCATCCTTTGGGTATATACCCAAAAGTGGTATTGCTGGGTCTTGAGGAAGGTTGTTTCCTAATTTTCTGAGAAATTGCCACACTGACATCCATAGGGGTTGTACCATCTTGCAATCCCACCAGCAATGCAGAAGTGTTCCCTTTTCCCCACAACCTCTCCAGCATAAGCTGTCATCAGTGTTTTTGATCTTGGCCATTCTTACAGGTGTAAGATGGAATCTCAGAGTTGTTTTGATTTGCGTTTCTCTGATGCCTAAGGATGTTGAGCATTTCCTTAAGTGTCTTTCAGCCATTTTAGATTCATCTGTTGAGAGTTCTCTCAACTGAGGTCACTGGCTCAGGCCTGTTTTTGTAGATATCTCTCTGGCCTGGGCTCACTCCCCACAGAGGTATCTGGCTCAGGCCTACTCCCTCAGAGGTCCCAGACTCACGCGTGGACCCGCAGAACTCTCTGGCTCTGGTCTATTCCCTCAGTGATTGCTCCTTTGTACCTGCTCCTGTGGAGTTGGCTGCCTTAGGCCTACTCCAGCAGAGGTCGCTGACTCAGACCTGTTTCTGTAGATGTTCCTGGCTTGGTCCCGGTCCTGCAGAGGTCTCTGGCTCAGGCCTATTCCCTCAGAAGTCCTGGACTCTGACATTTAATATTCTAATGAATAGATGGGATCCATTTTTATTTATCTGTGAATCTCAGTTGTAAGCTACTTAGATTGCCTCTACTTTTTTGCCATTATGAGTGTGTTTTGGTTCTTGGATTTTAAAAATTATTTTCAAGCATATCTAGGATATTTTTAAATTTCTCTTCATAAACTGACTCAAAGCTGTGAACACCTGTTTGACTGGTTATGGTTTTAGGGACTTTCTAGGCCTTGGGACACCACCCACAGTGTGACGGAGTGCTTTGTACCCTAAGTAGTGCAGCTCTGATTACTTGCTAAGCTTGTTACTGTGTTTACATGGAAGTCTTCAGTTATCGTTAGTGCCAATTATGGTTTTCAGAACACTATTTAAAGGCATACTATAAATCTGTTTTCCTGCTGCTGATGTAGAGCATGTCTCTGTGTTTCCTTATGAAGCATTTGTAGTATGCAGCACACCTGTTTACGTCTTGGAGGCAACTTGTTCAGAACGTACACAAGGCATGAAAGTTAGTTCTTATGGTTCCGAGAGTTTGTTGAGGGCATTATAAAAGCCTGTGGCTTGGAAAAAAATCATAGTGACTTTATAGCAATGTGATATGGACATTCATTCATTTCTTAATGTCTAGAGATGCTTATATAATGCATAAGTGTGTAGTATATGTGTGGTAGATTATGAATAGGCCTTTGTTCAATGTAGCATAAACTTTGGGTATTTAATCTCAGGTTCGCAGTTACTCAAGTTCTTCATTTTCTAGTTAGTCATTTTATAAACAAAAATATTGTTTTAATGAATGGCATGAGAAGTCGTATGATATGCTTATTTTTCTCTCTCTTTCTCTCTCTGTGTGTATATGTGTATCTGTGTGTATAGAAAAAAAGCAAGAAAGATTTGTTTTAAGGAATTGGTCACACACTTGCAGAGGCTTTGCAAATCCCAGATCTTCAGGTGGATATAGACTGGTAACCCATGGAAAAATCACAGTTCAAATCCATAGTTGGTCTTCTCACTGAAATCCTGGTTGGTTCCCATAAAATTCTTCAACTGATTGGATGATGCCTACCTAATTATGCAAGGCAATCTGCCTCACTAAAACTCTGCTTATATAAAATGTTATAGTCCTTGGAAACATCCAAGATAACTTGGCCAAATATCTGGGTTCTGGGGCTTTGCTAAGTTGACCCATAAAGTTAACCATCATAGAAGAATGTATCCATTCTCTAGAGAAGTGGTTCTCAACCTGTGGGTCGCGACCCCCAAGCCATTGGAAAACACAGATATTTACATTATGATTCATAACAGTAGCAAAATTACACTTATGAAGTAGCAACAAAAATGTTATGGTTCGGGGTCACTACAACATGAGGAACTGTGTTACAGGTTCGTATTAGGAAGGTTAAGAGTGATTGCTCTAGAAGGTTCTGTGTTAGTAACAGAGCTCTCTCCTTCTGGACTAGGGTAACATGCCTTCTCTGCAGCAGCTCATTTGGACAACAGTCTGCATCAGTACACAGTGACCTGTTATATTCTTTCTTGTACACGCAGAGTTCTGCTGTGCATTTCTCTGCTCCCGGTACTCAAGCTAGGAAGAGGCTGCTGCTTCAGCCTCTGCTGGTGGGAAACTCTGCACAAGTCTTAGACACAGTTTCTAGAGCAATCCTATTTACTGTACAGTTGTGCAGTGGCGGTTGTGATGGTTGTATTGTGTGTTCTGTGTGTGTCACTAGCAGGGGAGGGTCCGTGTGGAACAGGGCTGATGACGGACTATTGTAAGCACAGATTGCTCTAGAGTTCTTCGTTGTGAAGATACTTGCAGGAGAAGCTGCATCAAGTCACAGGCCATGGAGTCAGAGGTCTTTGCGAGAATATTTGTTGCATCTACTCATTAAGTTGATTTCTTTTAATATTGATAAGCATGACCTTAATGTTTGAAGACGAGTTTAATTTTAGATCATAAAAATGCTTGTTTTAAGTGATTAAGATTGAAAAACAACTGATACCATTCATTTTTTTTACTCTGAACTTTGAGGAAACTTCATTACTTTAAAAAAGCCTGCTTTTATTAGCTGTTAGCTAATACAAGTGTTAGAAATTACATAAACTATAACTACATAATTGTACAGGCACATTTAAGAGACATTTTATAGTCAGATGTGGTGGCACATGGCCTATAATCCTAGCACTCAGGAAGTGGAGACAGGGAAGGATGTTGAAGTCAGCCTGTCCCTAAAACTCAAGAGTTGGGGATTGGCTCAGCCTAGCAATTCTGTTTGTTTCTGTGTGTTAGAGACTCAGCCCTGGGGCCTTTCACATGCTGGGTAAGCATTCCACCACTGAGCTATACCCCAGCCCTGTTGTGTGGAAGGGTTAGGCTGGGGATCACAATACTAGTTCTTACTCAAAATCTACAAAAGAAGGTGACTTTGGAGGAACTGAGATATCCCTGGCTTATAGGATGACAAAATAGCCTCCTGCAGTTCTATGGACAAGCTGGCTGACAAGGAACTCTGGGTCACTACCTCCTCCAGCCCACATTCTTAAGGTGAGGCAAAGGAGGCAGGGTGATGTCAGCACACACAGTAGGCAGCCTTCAGGGAGAGACAGTGAGCTCAGGGAACAGATATATTGTAGAAGCTTCACTCCAGTTTCCTACACATCATATCCTCCAGAGCACAAGATGGTCATTTTTTCAGCAGAGTAAGAAAATGCCAGAAGCTCATGGAAATCTGCCTCCTTAAGATGGTGTGTGTCACTCTGTCAGAGGTAGCTCAGTTTACCTCAGCACACAGCCTGGAAACCTGGAAGTCCATCGTCTGTAATGCATCCCTAAGTAGTCTTACTAAATAAAAATTTGGAGACAGATTTTGGGGTAAATGCTGAAAGATCAGAGAAGTAAAGGAACCAGCCACTTGAGAGACTTTTTACCTCTACCGAATCCTCATCCCAAAGGGAACAAGGATTGTGTCTCCACGAATGCTCAGACTGAATCCTGAGCTCCTGTCTCATGTCCATTTTAGTAGATTCCATATTCACATGAAAGGCAGGGATTGGAGAAGTGGAAGATCTATTCTTCTGTCCCCTCAAAAGCTTTAGCTCATGATTTCCAACCCAAGCAAAGGATCTCTCCTTTCTGCCATACTGCTTGGACCTGTGGACAATTACCAGATAATGCTTCAGTAGAATGAAGGCAGCCTTCTGAATGAGAGGAGTGGTACATTCAGGGTATGTTTGTACCCTTATGTCTAGAAAAGCACAGTTGGCCTGGGTGTGTATGTTGTGTGCATTTTACCTTTAGAATCTGTATTTGACTAGTCTCCTGCTTCTCAAATGTAGTTTATAAGATGCTTACTACTGTAGAGGTACCGGGACCTGGGAAAATGGCACCAATAAATGAGGTATTGCATTATAAGTAAATGCAATAGCCAGTCGTAATGAATAATCTGAAGTAAACTCACGCCTGTCCATTGCACCTGGCAGGGACATGAAAGCATTACCCAAGAACAATTCCATGGTTTTTGTTTTTACAAAACTGAAGTCATGTGACTTGTCTAGTTTTCTTGAAGTTATTTCACAAGCTCTCAGAATTCTCACATGACTCCATTCTTGGACCGTGTTTGGACATCTCCCCCCTTTTTATTTTTTAAAATCAGGATATTTAGGGTGGTTTTAATTTGAGATGTTGCAGATAAGTCTAATTTTCATTTGATGCATGAGCATCCTATAAGCAAGCAAATTATAAACATAATGAAAAATATTAGTACAGTGGAATCATTGTATATAATACTCTGCCACCAAGAACAAGGATGCAAACTATGTCCAGTACTATTGGTTATGTTATTATATTAGTTAGAAATATTTAGAAAATAGCTTGAAAGGCGACTCATATGATTAAGCCTATATTTGCCATTTAATAGGAGCACAAATGTTATGATAATGCTCTATGCAAATAAGAAGTGATTCAAATCTCAAGGGAAAATTAAATGCCGTCCCTTCTTCAGATGAGTGAATGAAAGTCTGTTATGGTCTCAAGATCCAGTCATAAGCACAGAATCCTTAATAGAATCACTTCTCCCTGGGTGCACAGGGCCTTAATTTGGCCCTACGTATGCAGATTTAAATTCTAATGATACTGTCAATATCTCCTTTAGCTATGGATCTGGTATCTTTCTGGTCACCCTGCTATCACTGTCTCCTGATGGCCTGGGGCCAGAGGAGCTGAAGAGGAATCCATAATGTTTCAGAGGATCCATGTGCAACGAGAGATGCACACCCTTTGTGATTTTCTTCTGTAGAAGTAAAACTAGGGTAGATTAATGCATCAGCTACTTATTTCCTTCTGCAACAAAACCAGGGAGGTTAGCGTATGCATGAGTATGAATTTATTGCTAGAAATGATCTTTCAACATAAGAAGAATCTGAACTGACAGTTAAGTATTTATGAATTAACAATAATAGATAAGTCAAAACAGGCTGTTCTACCAGTTGGGCTGAGGGAAAGGAAGTATTAATATATTGATTAATATTTGATCATGAATCCCTTCTATACTCTTAGATAAACCATCAATAAAATAAGTATCTGCCTGTGGAATGGGAGATGGTTGGACAATTTTTGTAATCACAAATTCAGTTTGTATGAGGAAATCCCATAGCTAACCAGCTGTATAATGATTTACTATCCATCTATAATAATCTGCAAATGAAATTTGAAAATCCATAGAGTTCTGTGAAAGCTGATTGTTAGTTAGAAGTAATATAATACAACAAGGATCAAATCCATATAATTTTTGACATTGTGTCCTTGCCTGATTTATTAATTGAGCAAGAAGATTAAGGAAAGTTGGTATTCCATGGTCCTTATGATGTAAATAAATCCATCCCAAAGGTTTGTTCTCTTGTGCTATAATACCTGTAGGAGACAATTTACCGGGGAAGATAAATAAGTTAAGGCAGTAAAGGATCCACATGATACATAAATGCTTCTTTTATCCTGGACTCCAATAGCTGCAGTTCTTTCCTTGCGTCTCGACAATATTCGAGGACTGTCAACACCATCTCTCCTTCCAGGGTTTGAAGTAGGTTGGTCAGTGGGTTGGAAAATACCAAGCACAGCTCATGAGGCTGAGAAAGAATTGGGAAGCTAATTCCTTTTCCCTGCCCTGCACTCGCTTACCTAAGCTGTAAAGGTAGCATTTTCACAGGCTCTCTTAACTCCTCTTCAAAAAGTGGAGCAATTTAGATTAGATTAAATTGTCAGATTGCTCATTGCAGGCTTCAAAGTCACCTTCAGGCCATGGAGGATGCGTATTTAAGGTAGTGATCTGTTTTTACTTTTGCCTTTGCCTGAATGGGGAAAATCTTTTCTGCCTGTTTTTAAC
The DNA here is from genome assembly GCA_004026605.1 of Ondatra zibethicus. NCBI lineage: Eukaryota > Metazoa > Chordata > Mammalia > Rodentia > Cricetidae > Ondatra > Ondatra zibethicus. The sequence goes on from PVIU01006793.1 coordinate 24,225, forward strand.
AATCGTAAGGTTTGATCATCCAGTTTATATTCATTCAAGGAGTTATCTGTCCCTTCTTCATGATTAATGTCTTCCTTACCTTCCTTACGTAGTGTATAGCAGTCCAAATTAATGCCAAGTGACCCACCCAAAACTGAATGGAGATTTCCCCCTTGTTTATATGTCTTTACAATATTCTTTCAGACTCTGTCCCATACCGCTTCATCTAAAGTTCCTCTTTCTGGAAACCAGGGATTATAATAATAAACAACTTGCAAGCAATGTAATAGTTGTGATTTTAATACTTGTGCTAATCCATTCCTTAAAAGATGATTCACATCTTGTTATAAGGCAGAGTCTTCGCTGGCTTCTGCCCCATTACTCTCAGGCACTTCCTCCTGTGAGGTCCCCAGTCTTCATCTTAGAGCAGCTTCAGGTCCCTGTGTCGCTCTGAAGGTGGTAGGGCTTAGGAGAATGGAGCTGATAAATGAAGCCAAAGTCTCTCCATCCTCCACACCTGGGAGGGGCACTAATCCAAGAACAATTCCGTGTGTTTGAAGAACCTGAGGTTACAAGACTCTTGTTTTCTTGGAGTTTCTCGTAAGCACTCAGAATTCTCACTTGGCTCCATTCTTGGACAGTGTTCTCTCAATATGACTCTGTATTAGTTGCTCCTACAATGGTTGCTGCACATAGGTAACTCAGGACGTCAGAAATTCACAGATAGTCCTGAAGAAGAGACCCAAAATCAGATTCAGCATGGCTGACGCCTCAGGCTCTTGTGGAAGGGCTGGTGACCCCTTCTCCCACGTTCTGGTGGTGGCGTCGTTGGCATCCCATGGCTTGGAGCTGTCTTTCTAACCCTGCCACCATGCAGCCCTGTCCCCGCGTCTGTGTGCTTTCATTCATACGACTCCAGAACACCAGTTAGGAGGCTTGGGCTCACCTACCCAACCCAGTCAAAACTCCCTAACTGCTCACAGCTGCAAAACCCTAGTTCCAAATAATGTCCCACCCAGGAGGTTCTGAAGAACATGACATTTTAGATGACGTCGTTCAGCCCAGTATATTTAAATAGACAAGAAAGATAATTTGACCGTATGAAAATTAAAATAACTTAGTTTACATAAAAGTGTGTCTTCAGCCCATTGTTTCTTAGGTCTGCTCTTTTAATGCCTCACTCAAATGTGGCCATTTATTTCCCCAAGTGGTCTCATGTCTGTTATCATCCCCATAACAGGAACCACCTCCTCCACTCAAATGTGTGAGACACCGAGGGGACTGTGCCCGGGTTTAGAACTGCGTAAGCACAGAGGCATTAAATAACACCTGCTGAGCAGGTAGAGCCTGGATTAAAACCAGGTCCTACTTGTCTTAACGTCGAGAATTCATTCAGAATAACCCAGGGAGCTCTCCGAAGAAGTTGACAGCGGCTTTTGCTGTGTCTTCTCAGGGCAGGGCAGGGCAGAGGGAGAGGGGGACACATACTCTCTTCTTATGAGCCTGGTCCTTGGAGCCCCTTCAGGACCTCCTCTAATTAGGCCTAACCACTTCCCAAAGAGCCCACCTCTGAACCCTGTCATGCAGTGGTTAGAATCTGTCAGGCAGGGAGCACAAACAGTTGATCCAAAAATCCTCTTAATAAAATAATGTCCCAGAATTGCCCTTAAGACAGACATGCCTATTTCAGGTTGCAAGTTGGTTGGGCCCCACATTTTTGGTTAAACCACCATTCTGTACACCAGGCAGTCTAAGCTAACAAAGAAACTGAAAAGGCAGTGTTTTGCTAAACCAGAATTTCTCACATTAAGCAATATGGATGATTTTTTTCTTTTAATTTAAAAATGTGGAAGTTACTATTGTGTTCACTATTATCTATTATAATTGTTTCTGTAACATTTGAAGCACTACATTATAAACAAGCATGTCTCACTGAGACGAATTCTCTCTACCTTGGAGAGACCACACTGATTCCCCCGAACAGCCTCTCTGTAGATATGGTATTGGTGTTCACCAAGGGCTAGAGGAACTATCAGTTTCTGTCTTTGACACTTAGCCAGAGATCTTAATGAAACCAAATGATGCAGAAGTTCTCAAAGCTAATTTGAATCTCACATTGTACATTTTAAATTAAGTTTTTATTGATAATAAATATACTTTATTTCTTATTAGCCTTGAAAGCTTGAGCGATAACATCAGTAGAATAAACATGTTTTACAAAGATTTACCATTAAGGAGTCTATTAATATGACCCTTGGTACACCAGCACAATTAGATTTCAAAGTAAGGGTTTATGAAGTAACAGCGATTAATGACAACCATCGGAAACAATTTTGAACTCCATCAGTTTAACTCAGGAGGGTAAACTTAATATGATAATTCATCTAGTTGAATCGCATCAGCCTAGCAGGAAAGAATGTAAATATGTGACCCTTACCTAGCTTGTAAATGGATGCTGTGCTGAGAGATTTATCCGTTCCATTAAAGAACTTTGGGGAACTTTGGAGTTTCTGCAATTGTTCCCTCGGAGGCTGAAAACCCAACCTGATCTCATACTGGGACCATCCTGGTTTGCATATTTACATAATTTGCCTTTGCTACTAATATGACAGCAAGACAGAAATAACCATTTCTAATAATATCAGATGGAGTTGTGGAGGACAGCGTTCAATGCCGGGAAAGACCTCCCTGTGGGGCTGTTACTGCTGCCGTTGAACAGCAGCCACACAGTTGCAGTCGAAGCCTCTTAATTGATTCGTTTAATTAGCAAGAGCTGAAGCCAGTGCTGTATCTTGTCATCTGACATTGCAGGTCTCCAGTCTGCATCACTCTTAGTTAGAGACAGAGAAGCATCATCAAAAACATCTAAGAATTCACTTCTGAGTGTTGAATTTTTAACAAAACAGTCTCCCAATTGTCTGAAAGTCAAATTGTGAGAAAATGAGAAATAGATTATTCATGCCTCATCTTTGGAGTAATAAATGATGTCATTATTGTGTCTGGGTCTCACCTTCCCAAAGATGTGAGATACCCTTGCCAGTCTTTCATGCCTTGTAAATGTTAAGCATTCCTTGGCCACAGGTGTCTGGCTCAGGGAATCTCTCTCCTGTCCCTTTCTCTGCATCTGTGGAGTATCAGAAATGACATGATAGCTTGTAGCCACTTCTCACACACTGGCCCACATAACTGTCTACCTTTCTTTGTTCCAGCCTGCCTTTGTAGCCATCTGAGTCTTACCTGCTTCTACTTTCTACCTGAGTTCCTCACTTTGTAAAGCACTGAGCTGGGTTGCCTCCTTGCCCACCACTTGCCCTGATGCCTACTTCCCTGGATAGAGAAAGTAAGATGATGGGAGTGAGGGTGGTGGTGTTGTCCAGTATGGAAACCAGAGCCTTCCCCACCAGATTTTACATATGCTCTCCCACATGCACACATGCAAGTGCACACAGCTCACTCCTCCTTCCCTGCTGGGCCAAACTGTCTTATTCCCCACCCTAATACTTTGCCCGCTAGAATCAGAGGCAGGGGTCCCTAGAGCAGTCAGTGGCAGGTTGCTGACATTTTTCAGATGTGTTTATTTCTATACTACTCAGCTAACAAGTAAATTTATAGCATCCCATCCGCATTTTCCCCTAAATGTACAAAGTTTGAGCCAGAGTATAGATGAGAGTTTTATGTTTGCACTTTAAATGTTGTGAGTTAAGCATTGTTTCTGCGGCAGTGTGTGGTCTATGGAATGAATATTGACCTCCAGTCAAAGAATGCACACTTGGAATGTGAGTTTAGTGTTTATTCTTGTGAAGTTGGCGTGCTGTAGTTTTTATTTATCATTTTATTAGCATGTGTTTACTTGTGGTGTTTAGGTGCTCATGACTCATTACATTCATGGAGGTCAGAGGACAACTTTTGGGAGTCACTTCTCCTACCCTGTGGGCCTCAGGATCAAACTCAGGTCATAAAGACTGTTGACAAGAGCCTTTAACCAAGCTGTTTTGCTGGCCCTGGCATACTGTGCTTTTTTAAAAGCTTGATTATTAATATATAGTTGTGTGATGCATTATCAGTGAAGTTAAGAAAAATTACAGGAGTCCTATGTGCCATGTGCTAGGAAGGGGTCGTGAAGGTGACTTGACCTTTGCCCTAAGGTCCCTGCTGCCGCCAGCCGTAGTGATATAGACTTCTAGTCTTAGCACTTGGGCATGTGAGGCAGGTAGCTACGATTTTATTATGATTTTCAAGCCAACCTGGACCACCTGTCTCAAAACAAACAAACAAACAAACAAACAAACAAACAAACAAAAGCGTACAGCTGAGGATGAAGACAGACACATGATACTGCGATTATGCGGTGGTTACCAAGGTGGCCTGCACATAGGCTGGTGGAGCTGCAGAGGTATGGGCCCATTCATTCCCTCCCTCCCTCCGTCTCTCCCTGACAGCCTTCTCTGTGTAGCCCTGGCCGTCCTGGAACTCACTATGTAGCCCAGGCTGGCCTCGGACTCAGAGATCCGCTGCCTCTGCTCCCGAGTGCTGGGATTAAAGGCATGCACCACCACGACCCAGCTTTTTTTTTTTTTTTTTTTTTCTCTTACTGATAGAAAGCCCAGTGGTGATGTTATGTTTGTATTTTAACAAATAAAGCTTGCCTGAAGATTGGAGTGAGGAACTAGCCACTGCCAGAGGCCAGGCAGTGGTGGCACACACCTTTAATTCCAGCACTCTGTGAGTTCAAGGCCACCCTGGGCTACACAAGATTGAATCAGTCTAAAACAGAAACAGAGCCAAGTGGTGGTAGCTCACAGCTTTAAATCCCAGCACTAGGGACGTGGAGACAGGAGTGATAGGGCTGGGTGGAGAGAGGAGTCAGGATGCAGGCTGAGGTTTCATAGACAGCTTTCAGTCTGAGGACTTGTAGAGACAGGATACCCCATTTGGTGTGAGGATTTTGTAGAGGTAAGAACCGTAGTGGCAGCTACTCTGCTTCTCTGATCTTTCTGCTTTCACCCCCTAATATCTGACTCCAGGTTTTTATTATTAAGACCAATTAAAATTCATGCTTCAAAACCTAATATAAAAGTCCAGCCAAAGAGCTGGGGAGATGGCTTAGTCAGTAGAGAACTCAAGTTTGAATCCACAGAAAGTCAAGTATAGTGGCATGCATTTTGTAAACAGGTAGAAACAGGCAGGTACCTGAAGTCTGTCTGGCCAGCCTACCCTACTTAATGAGCTCCATCCCAGAGAGAGATCATTTCTCAAAAAACAAGATGAAAATAGCTCTGAGGAATGACACCCAAGGTGGTAGTTTGGCTTCCACATGTACTGACACACACACACACACACACTCACACACACACACTCACACACACTCACATACACACTCACACACACTCACATACACACACTCACATATACACACATATACACACACTCACACACACACACACACTCACACACACAGAGTCTAGGCCACAGAGCCTATGTCTCTGATTAAGAATCTGTATGCCTTTAATTCTAGCAGATTAAATCTCTGCCTCCCTAGGAGGCAGAGGGAGATGGATCTCTGTGAGTTTGAGACCAGCAGCTTGGTCTACATAGTGAGCTCTAAGACATCTGGGGCTGTGTACAGAGATCCTCTCTCAACAAAACAGAAGCAAAATAAAAACAACAACAAAAAAACTATAAAGAATCTGTGTATCATTTATTAGCTGAACAGCAATAAACATGGGAGTAACGGTGTTGAGGGAGGCTGCTTGTTTGTTCCCGGCTTTTCAGACCTGAAGTAATCACTCAGAAACTATATTATTTGCAATACTGTTTGACCAATAGATTAAGCATTGCTCTTATATCCTAAACTAACCCATCTCCATTAATCTGTGTATGGCCATGTGGTTGTGGCTTACCGGGTAAAGTTCTGTCCATCATCTGTCTCTGGTGGGGCTACATGGCTTCTCACTGACTCTGCCTTCTTTCTCCTCCTCTATCTGCTTGGAATTCCTGCCTTGCCCTACTCTGCTAAGCCACTGGCCGAAACAGATTTATTCATTAACCAATAAAAGCAACACATAGACAGAAGGACCTCCCACACCACACCGGAGCCAAGCTTTGTATGTTATTAGCCACCACATTTCATGATGAAGTGTTATGCTTTCTGTTTGTCAGTCATTATGAGTGCACTGATGGATCATTTGTTAGGAGACAGATATTTGCCAACTCAAAAAAGAAGCTGCCCCTGCTGTCCCCTGTCCTCTGGGGACAGAGAATGGAAGCAGCTGATAACTATCAAGTATGGTACGAAGGAGTGTTCTAGAGGAGAGATGATCTCTGAGGGCATCTCAAGCTTAGGCAGCCACTCCAAGGAAGTGGGACAGAGGTCTGTTTGGGAGGGGAGAATAGACTAGCAGAAGGTAGATGGTACAGGCCGAACCAAGGAGATTGGGCTGTGTTCTCAGGATTCTGGGGTTCACTGAAGAAATTGAAAGAGGAGGGTTACTGTCCCCCTGGATTGTTGAATGTCATCTGCCTGTTGACTCAGAGGCAGAAGAGCACTGCGCAGAGAAGCCATAAGGTAGATGGTAAGTTGGATGTTTAGTGTGTTTTGTTTGAAAGGCACAGAGGCAGATGGACTGCGTGATGAGGTGGCATAAGGGACACTCCTGATATGTAGGCCAGGAAGAAGACTGGGGTGGGCGTGGACGAGGGGAGGGCCAAAGCTGTGCAGTAGGTGCAGTGGCCACTGCTCGGAGCAGAGCTTGGGGAGATGTCCCCATACCTAAAGGGGAAGCATCTACCCTCTACACTAGTAGGTTTGTTTGTGAAATGACGACTTTATAAATGAATTAGTGAATTCTATGTGGCTGCTTAATGATATCATAGTGTCCTGAGCCTTACAGGTCTCACTGCTTATTTCAAAGTATCTAAAATACTTCCCAAATCTTCAGAATAAAATCAGTTTTACTATATAGCTTCGTGTCCTCAAAGTACGCGACTCTATAGGTCTTTAGAATTGTCTTTCATACATCAGCTGGGGTGCCATTCAGTTTGTAAGATGAATAGGCCACAGAGTACCTGAAAATTCGTTGTAAAATTCAAACACAGGGCTGGGAAAATTAATCAATTGCTGTGCAACCATAAGGATCTGAATTTGATCCCCAGCTCCCATGTGAAAACCTGGGCATGGCTTTCATGCAACCTTAATATAATTCTAAAACTGGCATTGGGAGGTGGCGACAGGCAGTTTCTGAGGGCTGGTGGCCAGCCTAGACAAAAAGTGTTTTGGTTTGGTGCTACCAGCTGAATAGGTAGGCGAACCACCACTGTTTACCAGAGACGGCATCCGGCTGAGCAGTGAGAGCAGCAGCTCCACGGCTTGTTCAAGAAGCCACTCTACTTGGTTTTCAGTGTTGTGGAAGTTAGGTGGTCTCCCTGGTAACGCCGAATACATGACAAGCATCCCTTTACTCAGGCATTTGTGAGGGTCTGCTCCATTCTTTCGCGTCTGTTTAATTTTATGGCATTTAATACTTTGTGGCATTTTCTCCCTTGGGTATGGGACTGTGCTGCAGGGTGCCCAAGCTGTCAGATCATCCAGGTGCATGCTTTTGAGAGGTAACTTTCCCAAGCTTGCATCTATTTGAATGATGAATATTCTCAATTGTGAGATAGTTCAGGTAATTCTAGGGTCTCAGTGCTAATTACCTGAGTTAATTATCAGGCTTCAAGGACACTATGACATTGCAAAGTGACCTTGTTTGAAATGAAAGGTAAGGGAAACTAGTGTATGAACTCTAACAATTACTGTCTTAGTTCACCATGTCCAAAAGACTGTCCCACCTCTTTTCTGTCTCAGTTGTTCATTAGGTCAGCCTTTAAAATGGGGAAGGGCAGAGAGCCCATCTTGATGAGTCCCTTAGAGCGCTCAAATGTGCTGTTTGTCACTCCCTTCTGCAGGTGCAATAATACCTGTTAGAGACCTGCAGAAATGGGGCTGGACCAATGACTCAGTGACTAAGAGCACTTACTGCTCTTTCACTGTGTGTTGGGGGAGGGGATCCTCGGTCCTCTGCGAACACCAGCAGAGTAACAACCCACAGGAGGTAAGAAGACAGTTCAATTCCATAGCTGGTGTTAGTTCAGACTTTAGATGTCTGACCCTGAGTTGTTTAAGCACATTTAAGCACAGAACAATTTGTTGTAAAATTTCCTGGTGATAAATAACTCAATTAAGACATGACTACAGTGAAACTGTTTCTAAAGTACATGTAACATCTTCCATACAAATGGGTTCTGTAGATTGACAAGCTCATGATTAGAGTCTATGGGCAGAGGGTCCAGTGTGGTCTCTGCCATACAGATAGTGCAAAGGTCACAGACTATTAACCACATCTACGTAGACCCAGCCTTCTGTATGGAAAACAGGCTATATATCTTTCCCTTAAAAAGACAGCCCTGTGTGTTTAACATCCTGGTTCCCCCAGTACTTATTATCTGTGAGCCTAAGAACCTCTGCCTCCCACACTTCCAAAGAACCTGAGTTTTGTTTCCAGCACCCACGTCGGGTGCCCTCAACCACTTGTAACTCCAGCTGTAAGAAATCGGATACCTTATGGCCTTTGCAGACATCTGGATACATGTGGCATACACAGGCATGTCCACATGCACATAAATGTTAACTTTAAAAACAAAAAGAAAAAAGAGCCTGCAGAAACCAATTGGTTTTTTATTGAGAAGACAGCTGCAGCAGCAACCTAGACCAAAGCGTGGCTCTTGCACAGGCAGCTGGAGCCTGGGGTTCCTCTTGCCAATGGCCCTTTGCCTGCCTTTGTGATGCCTGAATATCAGGTAAGGGACTCTTGACCCTTGGGAGATGACTGTAGAGACCTGATGCCCAATGCTGCAAAAGGCCCATTTCCCTGCTTAGTCAGCCAGCTGCTTCTGTATTTGGTGGGTAATGATATTTTTCCAATAAACTGTTAATAGAAAACTAGATTAAACATGCAGTTTGATTTAAAGGGTTTTTTTTTTTCTCAATTAAGAAAAACTTAACCAAATGAGGCCTGGTGATGCACTCTTATAATCCCAAGTGAGGGAGCTAAGGCAGGCAGATCCCAAGGTGAAGTCAGCATGGGCAACTTAGTGAGATCTTGTATTGAAACAGAAAGTACGAAGGCGAGGTGTAGCTTAACAATGTAGAGTGCTTCACCAGCATATGCAAGACCCCGGGTTCAAGCCCCAGTGCTGCCCCCAAATAGATAGATGGTAGGTAGGTAGGTAGGTAAATAGATAGATGATTGATAGATGACAGATAGATAGATAGATAGATAGATAGATAGATAGATAGATAGATAGACAGATAATTAGATGGGGGGAAGAGAAAGAACCCTAGCTAATGTTCAATGTGATCCAGATGTGACACATGTTTAAGTTCTGAGAGATTCCTTTTTTTAATGTATTTATCCCCTATTTCTTTACTTTCTCCTTTAACTTATTTTTTAGCCCAACAATGTGTTATAATATTGCAAGTAGTAATATAGTGTTCCAGAGCAGTGGTTCTGTTCTGGTTGTCCCCAGTGGTGCATTGCTGCCGGAGCAGGCCAGCACGCTGCCGAGGCCCCTCCAGTGCACAGGCCAGCCTAGCACAGCAGTCACTCAGCCTCAGGTACTAGTCGTGTGACAATGGTCATAGACAGGCACCTCCAGAATGGGGTTTTCTGTTCAATAAAGTTCATGATAAATGAAAAATCTCTTATGCCAAAAAAAAATGCAGTTAATGCAGCTCACCATTGACAGCAGACCTCAGCAGCACCCATCCAGCGTGCGCTAAGAAGCATGGGCCGTGCATTGAGTGGACGGGATTCCCTTCTGACCACAGCCTAGAGCTGCTTACCATCACTGCCAAGCACCCTCACCTTAAAGACCCCGATTCAAAATTCCAGTCCCTTCCTACCATGTGTTATCACCTTCCCTGGTACTGTAAAGTGGAAGAATCCTGTAATTTTCTGCTAACCTTCACCACGCTAAGACTGAGAATTTGCTCATGGTTGCCCCCTGGGTCATGGTGCAGCCAGTCCCTCTGCACCCACTATAGATCTCATTTCAGCCCATTTGCCGAATATACCATTTCCTTATTTGTCCTAATATTCGGTGACTGTTCACATATGCCTTTACAGCTACACAGAACTATGATCAAAGTGGTTTTATAAATGCCGTGTATTCCTTGGTCACTGACAGCCTGAACCAAGGGATATTGCTTTTCATATTTGTGATTATATCTAAACTTCATCTCTAAAGGAACTTTTTCCAGTTCAAGGTTGCCATCTATAGCATTTTCTCTTTGGGTCATCTCTGCTACTGTCATGGTAACTTACAGGGAAAGATCCATTTAATCCTGTGGTGTCAGTTTACCAGTTTACCATGTTCCCTGTGCATGGCCAGCAGTGGCACTGTGAGTCCCAGGCAGCTCTGCAGTCCTTGCAGCTTGCAGCGGGCTCTCATGGAGGTGCTGGCACGGCCTGTCACCACCTGGTGGCTTGCCATACCCAGTCTGCAAATTGGCCTTGGAAGCTAACTACACAGCACATTTTACTTGTGGATTCTGATTTATGGAGGTGACCGAGGTTACTGCCCTTAAAAGAATTTGTTACTTACTTCCCACCAAAAGGAGCAGCCATACCATGCAGGCCCACAGGGAAAGCTAGGGGACAGGCCGGGGAGGAGGGGCTTGCCAGACAGAAGGATCTTCATGAGACATGGGAAGAAGCCCTGCTGGGCTCCCTGGAAAAGTGCAGGGCAGGTAGGTGGGGTAGGTAGGATTTTCTGATCAGGCTAAAGGGGAGTCTCTAGTTACCCAGTACTTTGTCCTAAATGTTTAGGGAAGGGGAAATGGTGGTGCACTGTCAGAGTTAAATAAAGGGTGTTGGCTTAGTCACAATATTCTTTACTTACGGGTGGTACAGTCTGTCCTTTAGTATGTAAGTGCCTTCTCCAAATGTTAAACCATTATAAGAGAAATTAAAACCTCACGGGATCTGGAGAGCTGGCACAGTGGTTGAGAGTGTGCTGCTCCGGTAGAGTACCCGAGTACAGTTCCTGTGCTGCGCTCATAAGCACTTGTGATTCCAGCTCCATGAGCAACTGAGCTCACATGCACATGGCTACATACAACTTTACATGCATATATACACATATACATACATACACGTTTATATATACACATATATACACACACACACACACACACATACATACACAGAGGCATGCACGGGGAAGCAGCAAGTAATCAGAGCCGAAAGAACTAATCTGTAGTAACTTAACTCACAGACACCGGTGCTTACATTAGAATGTGCATTTATTAACCTGAGTTGAGGCATATTTCCCTCAGAGACCAAATATTTAAGCTTGCCCTCCAGGATAATTAGGAAGCTCTTTACCATGGCTGCAGAACCAGCCTAGGTGGTTCTAGCTGGCAGTCTGTGCAAGATTGCCACAGTGTACCGGCGCCCTGCCAAAACCTGGTGAACTGCTTCTTAACTAGCCAGAAGAGCGCCCCCTGTGGCCACTCCAGTTTACTGCACCTTCTTGCATTCCCTGCTTGCAGAATTACTCTTGGGAGCGATTAGGCTTTAACAACCCGAACCATAGCTGCAGACCTGTACTGCACAGAACCCTAGTTCTCTGGTTGCTTTGATTGGAATTTTCAGTACCCCCACAGCCTTTGGTCATGTGCCTTCACAGATGGTGTAGCCCTTATATGCTGAATTTTGCCAGTGTAACCCTCAGAACTTGTAATTTCCCGTGTCTTAGGGTAACACCCTCTGAAGCACGCAGACTCAGGGGGAAAAATATCTAATGAAAAGAGCCCTGAAAGAGTTCATTTCTAGTCCCAGTAATGCTTTAAACTGGTGCTGTGACCTCCTAACCCTCAGTTTTCTTTGTTGTAAAATTAAAGGTTGGGGTCAGTGACCTCTGAGGTCTCTCTCAGCACCATCCTACCCCGAGAGTGATTGCATCAGGCACAATAAGCAGCTTGCTCCAGACAGTAGCAAAGCATCACACATGCAGCTGATTAGCACCCTTGTCTCTCTCTCGATTCCTCAGCTCTTCAGTCTCATTAGGGGAGACATCACTGACTTCCCACAGTGCCACCGCGTCCTGTAACTTAATTTCTGGGGACACACATTGTGCTGCTCCAGGCTCAGTGCTAATAATCAAGATTATATGTTCTGCTTACAGTGACTTTTTGTGTGGTTTCTGGGGGAAAAATGCAGATGCTTTTCAATTATTCTAAGGAAATTTTGATTAACCCCCTGGGTAGAGTTCTCTGTACCACCTGCCATGGAGAAGCAAGTTTTATTGAGCAGAAGGTATAGAATTGAATTGCTCTTATTTGTTTTCTTTCTGGTGCCTCCGGTACTATTTCAAGCTTAAGCATTTTAATAAATATTTAATAAATATCTGTCTCAAATAGGTCAAAACTACTATAAAGTAAATCTCCTTTGTTCTCCAATTTCAAACACAAATAAATTCATTTGACTTTTAAGTGGGATCTGCAAGTTACAGACCCATTTTTCCTTACGTATATGACTAGTGGGTTCTTGTTTTTATTTTACTGAGTTTTTTGTTTTGTTTGGTGCCAAGGATATGCCAGCCACAGGCTACTGTGCCTAGTCTCAGAGTCAAGGTGGCCTCCTGTCTGTATCTCCCATCTGATGAGATTACAAGCATGAACCATCATGCCTGGCTTGAAATTCTCTTTAACTGGCATAGCCGGCTCGGCCTTGGTACACACTCGAAGGTGTGAGTACTTCAAAGCAACCTCCGCACAGCGCCGCTGCTTTGGATGCCGCCCTTGTTGACGCCTTGCGTTTTACTGTGCTCTCCTGGTGTTCTTTCATCTTGTGCAATTCTTATCCTTGCCTGTGGTCAGAATATTTTATATGCCTCATTTATAGAGAATTATGAAATGAATGCCTATAAATAATTTTACAAAATTTTATTGAAATATAATTTTATTTGAAGTATGCAAGTCAGTCGTTTTAAATCTGTTTATTGAGCTCTGTGCCCACCACCAAAGTCAATTTTAGGGATTTTTGCCACCTCCAAAAGAAGCCCTGTACCCCTTAACCATCACTCTCCATCTGTCTGGCCCTCCAGCCCCTGGCAGCCATTTTTCTTTCTGTCTGCATATTTGTATTGTGTACATGTCATAGAAATGGAATCAAGGAGCTTATGATAGCTTGTGGCTGAATTTGCAAGGGTTTGTCCACATTATACCATGTGTCAGTACTTCCATTTCTTTTTATGGCTGAATACCATAAAAAGGTAAATGTGCATCGCTTGTCTATCTGTTCTTTACCTCACTGGGTGGCTTCTGTCTTTTTGGATGATCGTAGATAAGGCTGTTCTGGATACTAATATGCCAGTGTTCATGTTTCCTGGGCCTATGCTTTGGTATAATTTCCAGGTAATACAGTATCTGTGTGAATTTTCGAAGAAAAATAGCTGCACTGTCTTCCATCCTGAATATATGAGAGAGCGAGTTCTTCTAGAGCCTGCTGTATGCGGCAGTGGGAGGATTATAAATTAGAGACCGTTCTAGTCTACATAGGGAGACCTGTTTTACAAAGCAAACCCTTCTGCACCAGTGTGTGTTATCGTCTGTCTTTTATTACAGATATCTTGGTTCTGTGACCAAAGAACTTGTTTTTAAATGTTATCTGTGTCGGGGTTCCTCTTTGTTCCTTTGAAGTTGTAATTAATACAGAAGTAGCCCAAAATGTTTATTACCTTTTCTCTATTGCACTGTGTGTGCATGTGCGTAAGTTTGTGCACATTCACACTCTCAGTGTGGCTCCTTTTCAGAGGTCAGAGGACTACCTGGAGTCCATTCTCACACCATGAAGGTTCTAGGAACTGTACTCAGGTTCTTGGCCTTGGCAGTTAGCACCTTCTTCTGCTGAGCCATCTCGACTTGTTTTATATTTTAGAACAACTTTAACTCTCACAAAACAGAAAACATGCATTTTAAATGGATATGTATTTCCTACTTCATTTGTTTCTGTTCCTTTCTCAAAATGTTTTTATATTAAGCAGGCAATACCTTTCATTTCCCCACTCCCACTTCCTTAATAATGTTTGCTGTGTGGGAAGGCCTTTCCATAGAGAGGCAAGAAGAATAAAGAGCAACTTTATGACGTTCATGTATTTTAAACCCGGGAATCTTGTAACATTTTGCAGTTTAAATCAACTAATACACTCCCAGGAAGCTTCCTCTTGTTGCCCGTGAATGGGTTTTGCCTTGGAAGTCAGACACTGCCCACTTCTGTCAGTGTGCCCGTCACCTCTCTGTCTCCTGTGCTGAGACCTCCTACATGTGCTTCTGAGGGATATAATAGCTGACACTGTATTTAATTAGCAGTAATACTGTGAAGAAGGAAAAGTATGTTAAGTATTTTTCCGAGGCACTAGCTCAAAATTAGCAGAAGAGGGCAAGCGCAGTCCTGTCTACCCACTGCCGTTCCGTGGACAGCCATGGCATCTGAGATCCACTTAGGCATTCACTCATTCGTTGAGTATTTGTTGGGTGCCTCTTATGTGTGGAATGATAGTCTAGGTGCTGGGTAAATAAACCAGTTTTTAACTAAACAGAAATCTGAATCACAAACAAGTTGCCCTGGCAACCAGTTGGGGTACACAGTACAACTAAACACAAGTTCAGGTCCACACAGGTTCACTTTTCTTCAGTCCTCGCAAAACTGAAAGATGGAGATGTGGTGGGACTGGGAGGAGATAAGGACACTGGATTATAAAGCTTCTCACTTTTTCCTGCCACTTCTGTTTTGTAAACGTCGTTCTTGATTTCCTTTTGGAACCGACATTATTTCAACAATGCATGGCCATCTGCTTGTTTATAGCAGGTGTTTGCAGGGTAAAGCCCCAAGGCACCCTCTTTACAGTTGGGCAGATACCAGCTTCTCTACTCTGTGGCTGGAGCTCACTTACCCTCTCAGAAATGGCACCAGTCACTACCTTGCAACTCCAGTGAGACTGAACGGGGTATTGTGTGCATAACACTTAAGTGCTTTTTTTTTTTTGCACCACGGAGTCAGTCACTCAGAGTTCCGGCTTGAATCGTAGAGACACCTCTCATCACAAGAGTGAAGTCTGCTTCCCCTTCATTGCCAGAGCTGTGTCCTGAGGCAGCTACTTTAGATCTAGAGAATCCCTTGTGCCTGTTGGAAATTCAGTGAGCAGGAAGATATCCTCCGAAGTCTGTTCTGTTTTCTTTATGACTTCATGTATTTATACAAGCTCTGGTTCTCCATGCTATGTAAAGTCAATGCAGCGTATGTAACAGAGTGTGTGTATCTAGGTGCTTCAGGATGCTTTTCAGGGATTTTTCACTTTAGGAGCTGTGTTGAGAGCTGTGGGAGAGGTATGGTATTTTTCAGGCCTGCAAGTCTTTTTTAGTGGATCGCATTTTAGAATCGCCTTTCAGAAAAGCACCTTTGGGCCACATCGCTTAATTTCCTCTTTCACTGGCCCCTCTGTTCATCAACCCTAATACTTGAGTCACCTTCCTCTAAAAAGGGGCAGAAACCTGGAACAAGAAAATACAGCTTCTCTCTGTATGCCAAGAGATACCACACGCTCCTGACATGGCTCTCAGCACAAATAATTTCTGTCCCCATTTGTAGCCGTTGGTGATGGCCCAAGAGCTCTGGGATTAGAAATCTTGGTGCTGTTTCCTGCTCTGCATGTAGTTTTGAGAGAGTGGCGGGTCTCTCTGCCTCTTCATCTGTGATAGAAGTAGTTAATACTGCACAATATGGCGTGGCACCATGACCAGTTCCTAACAGTTATGAAAGATTGTTATTGTTGTGACTGGCAGGAGAAAGATCACAGGCTGTCACTTCACTGTCCCTGAGAGCAAGCACTTCCTCTGACAATGGTGCTTCATCAGTTCTCAGGATAGATTTACTCGCTAGGCATTTTTCTTTTTGCCAATTAATGCAACAATTCTGGAAACATGAAAGAGTTTGTTAAAGCTCGTTGGTCTACCTCATTGTGGCAAAAGCAACATTAATCAAAACCAAAAAGTAACACCCAGAACTGGGCAAGAACTAAGGGAGGCTCCAGAACTGGGGCACAGGGATTTTACCCAGTAGGGAAGTGTAGCAGGATTTCCTTTGGAACACGAACCGGTTCCCACATCATGGCATGGAAACTTAATATTAGTTATGAATTCTCAGCCTTACCTTATGCTTGTCTCCCTAGCTCTTGTAACTTAAATTAACCTGTTTCTCTTCATCTATGCTTTGCCTCAGGGCTTTTTACCTTTCTTTCATTGGGTGCACCCTGCTCCATGTCTGTCGCTCTGGCAGCTGCTGGCCCCACCGGCCCTACACACTCTCTTCTAAACTCCTCCTCTTCCTCCTCCTCCTCGTTCTCTCTGCTTTTTCAACCCAGCCTATGCCTCTACTTCCTAGCTATTGGTTGGTTAGCTTTTTATTAGACAAATCAGGTTCTTAGGCAGGCAAGGTAAAACAAATGCAACACACATTTACCTCATTAAAATAATATTCTGCAACAGAAAGAAATGTAACACATAGTTAAGGTGATATTCCACAACAGGGAAGTTATGGAGTATAATACCCTAGGAAGGGGTGCCCATGTTAAGGTCTAACTAGTGGGGAGAGAAAATTGTTAGTGGAGGAGCTAATTAAATGAAGAAGGGTGGGCAGGACAGACTTGTAACTGCCTGTGAATATGCTCTGGGCTGGGGTGCTGGTCCTTTCAGAGCTGTGATATTTGTCCTTTCCACCAACTACCTAGGAGACTTGTGTGAAATTAACTAGCCAAACCCTAGTTACTAATTGAGTTGCAGTCCATTCCGAAGGTTCAGGCAAGGGTGTCAGGAGTGAATGGCAGGGCAGTTATGTCCTAATTAAGTTTGTGTGGAGAGCTGGCCCAGCAGTGAAGAACACACACCGCTCACATACAGCAACCTCAGACAGGCGTGAGAGCCTGTGGGCTGCTCCTCTACATTCCAGCTTAGTTACCGTCATCCACACAGTGCCTTACAGTCACCTGAATAGACAGTGATACCTACAGTTTCCTTACTTATGGTAAAAGATAAAGTAGATATAAATATTTTAACTATAATTCTTACTTGATACCTGTTTTGTTATATGTAATTTTACTTTGTTAAAGTTAAAACCTTCCTTTTTATTTAGACAGAAAAGGGTAGGTGATGTGGGATTCCCCTCTGTATGCTGTGAATACCATTGATTAATAAAAGAAACTGCTTTGGACCTAGAGCAGGGCAGAACAGAGCTAGGCAGGGAAAACTAAACTGAATGCGGGGAGAAAGAAGGCGGAGTCAGGAGACGCCATGGAGCTATCGGAGGCAGACAACAGAACTTTACCTGGTAAGCCACAGCCACGTGGCTATACGCAGATTAATAGAAATGGATTAATTTAAGATATGAGTTAACCAGAAATATGCTTAAGCTATGGGCTGAACAGCATTGCAAATAATACAGGTTCTGTGTGGTTATTTCTAGTCTGGGCATCTGGGAATGAACACGCGTCTCCCACCATTCCCAGAGATCAGTGCACTCTTCTGACTTCCGTGGGCTCTTCTGACTTCCGTGACCCTGCCCACGCTTGACTTCCGTGGCCCTGCCCACGCTTGTGTGCACAAAGCCACTCAACCTCTCCCACGTACACACAAAGAGCAGACACATTTGTTTTTATTTTATTTTTTAAAATTATTATTACTATTATTATTATATTTGTTGTTTTGAGAAAGGGTCTCCTTGTATAACTCTGGTTGACCTGGAACTTGCTATGTAGACTAGGCTGGCCTCTAAATCAGAGATCCTCCTGTTTATGCATCCCATGTTCTTGGATTAAAGGCATGCACCACCACTTCTGGCCAATAAATTTCTTTTTTAAAAAGATGACTTTAGGTTAGGAGTGGAGTGAGGGATCATGGGGAGCGACAGGAGGACGCCACGTCACAACACGTGGGAGAAGGCGGAGCTTGACAAAGTAGTGATCAAAGAATTAAGATGGTAAAGAAAACAAACTTTTTTCTCTTTAAAAAATAATTTTTTCTTTGAAAATTTGCAGATGTTCCTAGACTGACTAGACTTAATATCCCAAGCAGAAAACTCCACGTCTTGTGCCCCAGACATTTATCTTAGCTGAAGAATGGCAGCTATCTTCCTGCCTTGACTGTCGCTACTGCTGCTCAGCATCCCAAAAACACTGCCACGTGAGGCCTGCTCAACACAAGATCCAAATCCAAATTCCAGTTTGCTTCCTTGTACCACAGTAAATTCCCTTTGTGCCTCATGACATGGGTCACACCGAACTCAGAAAAGTGGTACAAGCTTTTGGTGTATTTTCTAAGTCTAGGGCTCACGGATTAAACTCCACAGGCGCTTGATATTGAAGATAGATGTGGTAGGACCCCTTTCCATGTTCCCACCTTCCATGCTTTTAGGTGCTTGGGAAACTCCTGAAACAAACAGTTCATAAGTTCTCAATTATATGCCATCTAGGCAGTATGATCAACTCTTACCTCATTCTGCCCGAGATGTGTAGCCACATGGTATACACTGCTGTTCATCTGGTTGGCTGGACTCAGGCATGGCATTTCCTGTGCTTTAGGAAACCACGATGACACAGGATAAAGGAGAAGAGTAGAGGCACTGGGAGTCAGTTGCCAGAGAGCAGCTGTGAGGTGGCGCCTCGGAGTGAAAAGGTAAAAGAAAATTCTTGTCTTAATAAGGCAAGAAGAAGAAACAGAGCCACCAGCTGTGGCCATTAAGATCTGTGGTAGAAATGAATCTTCTGTGGAGAAACTATACAGAAGGAAGAAATGTGCTGTGTTTATCAAAATGCGAAATTTAATAGTTAAATTTTATCTTAGGTGTGTATGGCCTTATGAGGTTTGGGTGCCCACGGGCACTGGGGTCCTAGAGACAGCACGTGTTACCTAATGTTTCTAGTAATGCAGCTAAAACGTGAGCAAAGCACCCAAATTTGACTTTGTGTGACAGCACATGTGGCTTACTTCATGATCCTCACTGTTATCAAGACACAAACTTGGCCTGTACTGGTACTTTCTTGAATTCACTGAGAGGAAGGAAAAAGGGGGTCAGGGTGAAAAGGGGGGGTCAGGGTGAAAAAAACATCTTTCACTTTTACAATTTTAACCCTCATTAAAGTGTGGCTTGCTTCATGATCTAAAGAAATGCCGTCTAAGTCTTTATATTAGGACAAAGGGGTGGAGTGGGTGTTAGAGCTTAATCTGCATCAGGCTTTTGATGTGTTTCTAGATGTTAAGAAGCTTCCCGCTGTTCCTAGCTAAGACAGCTCTAGCCCTGTGTCTGTCCAGGCACCGGCCTTTCCTGTCACTCCATGCTTTGATGCAGACCTTCAGCAAGCATCAGTGTTCTGTTAGCAGACCTGACGTGTTACCCAACACAAGCTGCTCACTGGAACTTCATTTTCCATAGAAAGACTCCGGAGTTAATGATGGGTTGGAGGAATCACCCACTAGCCTGTGGGTCTTCTTTTGGACTGTCATTGGTCCAGCCATTGCACTTTATTGAGAAGAATTAACTGATAACTGAAACAGATCTTAGCTCAGAGCTATGAGTTGGAAAGTACAGTACATCATTTTGTTTTTAATTTAAAAAGTGAAGTCATATATTTTTGATTCTTTGACATTTTAAGTTATGCTATTTCAGTGTGTGTGTGTGTGTGTGTGTGTGTGTGTGTGTGTGTGTGTATGCATGCGCACATGCAGATGCACGCCTGTCCAGAAGCCAGAGGTCAAAGTCAGTGTCTTCTTGTTTACCAGCAAGTCCCATGGGCTCTCCTGTCTCTACTTTCTGACCTGGAGTTACAGGCATTACCACACCGACTTTTCTGTGTAGGTTCTGGGATCTACACATGACAGCAAGCACTTTATGCACTGAGCATCTCCATGACCCCTGTGTCACATCTCTCAATGTTCCTCTCTGGTTTGAAGGTGGTGCCACAAGCAGCTTGGGGTAAACACATTCCCTAGACTGTAGGGACCCTCTGGGCCAGGCTATGTCTTTGTGTTCTTCCCATCCACGGACATTAGTCCCAAAATTCTGTCTGCTTTGTGCCAGTGAGTTTCCTAGATAGAGAGCAACAGTGTGGGTCTCAGTTTCACAAATGTTAAAACAAGATCCAGGAGGAAAAGGAAGTAATTGATTAGCAGTGGCCACTGTGCTGAGGAGGATGGCCTGCCTTCAAAGACTTGTGCTTTGAGCTTCATAGTATGTTTAAGAAACAGTTTACTTCAAAGGCCCTCACCACAAGAAAATGGGCTGTTTTCCTGCTATTCTTGTCCACTGGCTCAGTATTACTATAAGTAGCTCATATCCGGCCCTCTGTGGTCTCAGGCGGTCGTTTGTGTTTCTGATCCTCAGGCTGAAGCTGTAAGAACTCTGGCCCTATTTTAAGTCAGTAGCAAATCCACACTGTTTGGTAGGAGTTGTTTGAGGTTCTCATGAAATGCTTGACACTCTGACCCATCTCAAGGGAAATGCTTAGCTGCTATAATCAGTATGCACAGGGATTATGGCCTCCCAAAATAGAAAGCTTCATTTCCCAAGCCAGGCCTAGGCAGACTCACCGGAGCGCACCTGCAGGTTTGATGCATGTGATCACTTCGCACGGCCATGCTAATTTCTAAATAATGTGCTCAGCGTCTTTGGGATAAAAGCCTGACTGGGTTACAAAGACCTCATTGGAAGTATTTGAACTTGCCCTTTCTCCCCCGTGGATATATCAGGCATATGTAGAATTTTAAGAGGTCACACTTAATACTGGAGTCTTCTAGACAGTACCAAATTCACCGAAAGGAACCAGTGACTTTTTTCTGCTGAGATACTCCATGTGGGGTTATACTCAGGGAAATTCTCCATGTAGGTTATACTCACGGAAAGGAACCAGTGACTTTTCCTGCTGAGATTCTCCATGAGGGTTATAATCACGGAAAGCGGCTCCCAGTGGTTTTGGGTAGAGCTCTCCAGGCAGGAACTGCGGTCAGTGTTCTCCTTAGGTCAGGCTTAGTGGCGCTGTTTTTCCTTCCTGCCTGCTTGATGCAGCACTCATTGATTACACCTAGGTTTATTCTGAGAAATACAGGCTTGAGATGATTTCAGTTTCACGCTGGTTTTCTCCCTCGGCCCCCTCCCCCCCTTTCCTTCTATTTCTCCATTTAAAATCAAGAGTAAAGGTTGGCTTTCCTGTCTCAGTAGAAGCAGAGAGAGTGAGGTGTGCGGTATGTTCAGAAGAGAGAGACCATTCACTCTGGGCCTTGATGATGGCAGTGGGGCTGTAGGCACTGGGGTCCTGTGTGCACGTGAGCCACACTTAAAGCACTGGCTGGAGAGCAGCCTTTTTCTCTTGGACCTTTTACCGTCTGTTGTGTTTACTACCAACCGCTTTGGCAGCCGGAGTGACAAAGTAGGACACTTCCTAAATTTCTGGTTAGAGCTTCTGAGATCTGTGTTGAATCTGAACTGAGCTGACATAGCCAGATGCAGACTGAATGATTGTATGGAGTTTTGCTCAAGTATTCCATGGGCCGGTGCCTTCAGGGGAACCAGTCCACAGGGGCGACCCATGGCAGGGTTGGTGCATTTCCACCTGTACTCACAGTGCTGAGAGTTCTCCAGGAACCATTTCAGCTTATTGTACTTGCAGGAGGACCATTCACATTTCCTGACTCACTGCCAGGATATGCACATGGAGGCCTTTGGGAAAGGTTGGTCCTCCAAGCCCTAAGGAAGGCAGTAAATGGTGATTCCAAGAGCTCCAGATAAACCATGACACTGTAATTGTTTTATCGGGAGTACTCCGTGTGTCTGAGGCATGTTAGATTATCTTCTCATCGAACCTCAGGTAGTAACCCTGGATACTTACACACATTAAATAGCTTCCTCGAGGTCACAAAGGACTCTCTGGGGATCAGATCTGTGATCCTAAGGCTTCAGCCACAGTAGTTTGTAGGTCATCCTTCTCCTGTGCACCCCACTGACTTCCCTTACCCACCCCCCCACTGCTGTGAGTCTGCCTCTACACAAGGCAGTTCCCCTTCCATCTTGAGTTTCTGCACATGGCAGATGGAAGCACATTACCTTAGCTTCTACAGCCACTGTCAAGAGACCATGCTCTCCCTGCAACCATCCCTTCTGCCGTTCCCGAGAGAGAGTCCGACTGTCTAGCTGGGTTTTCTCACCTAGATGAGGGACCACTGGACAGTCTGGGGCTTGCTGCCCTTCAGTTCAGTCAGCTGAGACAGGAAGCAAGGCTTGCATGTTATACATGCCGCCACCTCAGAGGGCTCCGTGTGGAAATGCTGGGACCAGAGTCCACTGTGGCAACAGTCTGGACACACTCCCCCTCATCAGTCATCAGACACTCCTGAGCAGCAGGGCTTTCATAAAGAACCTAGCTGCTCCGTGTGACGTAGAGCATCTGCAGCCAGTGAGACTGCTCAGTTATTACCATGCAGGGATACACTATGGACTGTGTTGTGACATGAATCCATGTCTAGGATACTACACACACACACACACACACACACACACACACACACACACACACACACACACGGAGTGCTGAACCTAGTATGGACTTTCCTTCATGATTATCTGGTGTTGATTATCTGGTCTTCTCATAAGAAGCAGACATTATGCATGTATTCCATGACATTCTAGAAAAATATGTAAACATATCAAACAAATGGGTTATACTGACTAAAATATGTGAAATAGAAAATATTCACAAATGAGAAAAGCAATGAAGTTAGAAGCTTCAGCACTATTGGTAACTTTTATCTGTGTAATAGAACAAATTAAGGGTATACGGATGTGACTTAATAGAGTAACCATCATTAAAGTGCCCAAAGGAGTAAATACAGCCCCACAGAGGTCTGGTTTCGGGGTGGGGGGTCTGTATTAAACCCCGCTATAACTGAGAAAATAGAGCCGCCGAATGGGACACCCCAGGTTTTCACAACTCTAACTTTATTGGCTGCAAATCTGCACTCAATTCTGAGAAGTGCTGTTGCTCTTAGTGCATTATTTGACAGTTTTCCCCTAGTAGAAATTCACGTAAAAGGAAATGCTGTGTTTGACATAAATTTACATAAATAGGTTAAATGAAATCATATTTTTTCTTTTGCCACTCCTCAGTCTTCACCAGGTTAATGTTTTGTTTGAATTTCTGAGAGGGAATGCAGAAAGCTCTGATTTATTTTGGCCACAGACTCCTTTTACATTCTTTTTATTTATTTTTTTAAATAAATTATTATTCTTATGAGACTGGGCCTTGCTATATTGTCCTGACAGCCCTGGAACTCACTATGCAGAGCGGGCCAACCTCAAACTCAGAGCTCTACCTGCTTCTGCTTCCTGAGGACGGATTAAAGGCTGGCGCCACCACACCCAATACTGAATCCTTCCCATTTAGTGGGTAGTATCAGACTCAGAATACTGCGGAAGATGCTGTTGTGGGACTTTCCAGTTGTTTAGTTTTTATTTATTTTGTGTGTGAGTGCAGGCATGTGTGTGCATGTCCGAGGACAATTCTCCAGAGTCAATTCTCTCCTGCCACCTTGTGGGATCTGGAGATTGAACTCAAGGTCATCAGGCCTGAGAATAGGGC
The DNA here is from genome assembly GCA_004026605.1 of Ondatra zibethicus. NCBI lineage: Eukaryota > Metazoa > Chordata > Mammalia > Rodentia > Cricetidae > Ondatra > Ondatra zibethicus. The sequence goes on from PVIU01006793.1 coordinate 47,925, forward strand.
CTCTACCAGCTGAATCATCCCCCCCCCCCCGTTGGTCTTTTTTATCTGGTGGACTGGAAAGGAAGCAGAATGGCAAGCAGGACTTAAAGGAGAAATGAAGGCTGAAATTCTGAGGACTTGGAAAAAAAGACTCCCAGCCCTATGTAAAACAGGCGCATAATTCTATTAAAAAAACACAACAATAGATGACCAATAGTGACTTTTCACAACTAGAACAAACTAAGTTATACTTTGTGCACCTCAGAGTTGGAATCCTATGTTTTAAAAAGGCATCTCCACTCCAGCCCAAATGTTTCAATAATGTAGGTACCAAAATGGAGTTAGCATATTGTATGTGTGCAATAAAATTGTAAATAATTTACTTCCTTGTTTTGTTTTTTGTTTTTCATTTTTTGTTTTTTAACCCTGGCTGTCCTGGAACTTACTCTGTAGACCAGGCTGGGCTTGAACTCAGAGATCCACTGCCTCTGCCTCCCAAGTGCTGGGATTAAAGGTGTGTACCACCACTGCCTGGTTTATTTTTCATTGCTTTTAAAAAACACAATTATTTGATTGAAGGAAAGTTTGTGGGTTTACAGTTGTTTTGAGACAGAGCCTAACTATGTAGTCCTGGCTAGTCGTGAACTTGGTACAATCTTCCTGCCTCTGTCTCTCTTGAGATCCAAGATTCTAGTCATGTACCACCATGCCCAATTTGACTTGAGGTTATGAGAAATCTTTCAAGGGTTGTTCCTTGCAGAATCACTGTGTACAGTACATTCTGAAGCTGTTGAGAACTACTGTATAAAGGAAAATCAGCCCTCAGTTTTCTCTGACTGTTTTTCCAAGGTGCAGCTTCTCCCAACTTTATTGTTTTCACAGTAGTTACTTCCACATCCTGGAGGTAGTGTTCTTTGAGTTCCTCTGGAAAACACAGCTTCAGAGCAGAATGGCGAGCTACATCCCACACCTATGTTAGTAAATAAGATTCAGTGGAAGCTGATTTAGCAATGGCCATCTGTTTATAGATTATCAGTAGATTCTTCCAGACCAATGCGGCAACAGTAGCAGCATGACATGTGAAGCCTAAATCATTCATCATCTGCATAACAAAGGGTTACCTGCCCCTGCTCTACATGGCTGCTGCCATATGTGAAAATTAATTTATCTTTTCTGTTTTATACACTAGTACCAACAAATGCAATGAAAAAGCTAATGTAGGTGTGTTTGTACATACTCTAAAACAGTATAAAATCTTACAATTCAAATTACATTGTTAGCCAAAAGTGAATAGAGAAGCCAGCTAAATCTGTTATAGTATCAAAACAGCATTGTATTAAACAACTACAATCATTTCATGTGGTCTGTTGCAGTAGAGAAACTTCTGAAGGGAATGGCCAGGGTTTTATAGGGGAGGTAGGTGGAGCACTGCAGACTTAAGGGTTTCATGAGAAGGGGAGTTGGCCTTGTGTAAGGCTATGGAAAGATGGTCCTTCTCCTCTACCACTCCCTGGTATGGGAGAGAAGTCTGAGGATGCAGGACCTATTCCTGTTTTCCAGCACCAGACACAGGGGAAAGCTCAACACTGATGTCAGAAAAACACAGCCATGTGTTTTAGAGGTACTAGGGGTTGAACCCAGGGCTTCCTTCACGCATGCTAGAAAAACACTTTCCCACTGAAATACTTCTCAGCCTTAAAAAAATGAACACCTATGTTGTCCATTGTGACAGGTGTCTGTCGTTCTGTTCGTGACCACGTCTGTGAACACGTCAGTGTGGTTTATGGTGCATCTGCTTATTGAAGTGAGAATGGCAATGGAAGCCTGCAGTGCTTTTGACAGGAAATCACCGTCTGTGACTGTGTGTGTCAGTTGTCTGTAGCTGTCACTGGCTGACTTCTCTCCATTGTGAGGCAGGTGACACAAGTGTGCAATGTCCCTCTACGTTTGTATATTTAAACACTTTGTCCCCAGGTGGTGGCATTCTTTGAGAGGGTAAGAAACTTTTTGGACAGGAGGCCCAGCTGTCAGAAGTAGGGCCAAAGGGACCTGATTGAAGGTTATATAGACTGGCTCTGCTTCCAACCCAAGATGCCTCTCGATACGTCAAGATATGACATGTCCTGCTGCAAGCATCCCCTCGCCTCATATAGAGTCCCAGCACCGTGCCTTTCCCTATATGACAGACTGAGTCCTCTTTACCTGAGCCAAGGTAAACCTCTTCTCCCTTTGGGTGGTTCTGTTAGCTGTTCTGACACGGTGATAACAGGAATCATAGGTTTCAGAATAACATTTACAGTTTGACAAGTCTGGTTCATCAGATGGTTTAGATAACAAGAACCAACATCTGATAGTTAGCTACTCTACCAAACATTGTAAAAATCTGTTTGAAGGCATGAGTGTGCATGGGCATGTACTTACACGTGCAATGGTGCATGTGTGAAGGTCAAAGGACAACCTTGGGTGCTGGTCTGCAGGACTCTCCCTGGGGCTGAGTGGGAGGGTGAGTGTCCAACAACCCGGCCCTCCCCCCTGGCCACCCGGGAGAAACACACCCACTGAGTTGGGAGTCCGTCAATCTCATTTAATTGTATCAGGCAGGAACTTATATAGGCTGAGATGGGGGTGGGAAACCTGGGATGGATCAAGGCAGAGCAAGGAACAAGGGCCAGTAATATTCTGCCGCGTCAGTGGTGGCTGGGCACAGGCGGGCCTAGGGCTGGTAGCCAGAGACAGGTCTCCAAACTCAAGCTAGGCTCAGGAAGTTACAGTGGGCCTCGCCCTCCACCTTTCTGAAGCCAAGGTCTCCCGTTCAGCGCTATGAGTGCCCGGCTGGCGGGCCTGTGACCATCCAGGCGCTCTCCTGCCTTAGGATTCGAGATTCCACACCACAGCTAGCTTTACAGGTGCTCAGAGGATCTTGCTTGCATGACAAGTAGTTTACCTACTGAGCACTTCCCCAGCCCCATTTTCAGTAGCTTTAAACCCGTTTTCAAAGATGCACATCATATGATAGCGCTGACTCATTCTTTAGCCCCAGGCCTTTAACCTTGGAAACTCTCTTCTGCCCGTTGTAGCCGATCCCTGTCCCCATCACCAACTCTGGCAACCACTGCCAATGTTTAATTTTGTTTTGTCTTACTTATCTGTTTTGTGGTGCTGAGGATGGTTGAACCTCTAAGGCCTCCCACATGTTAGACACCTGCAGCCCTGCCAGCCTTTCATATGCATCGACTAAGGCGTTCCTCCGACTTGCTTGGTTTTACTAGACACAGAGTAAGATCACAAGCTTCTCACGGATGACTCCAAATGGCCCAGCCAAGACGGTCTGGAGTGCTTAAACTTTGCTATACTTCTGAATCATTTTCAGAGCTTGTAAGACCAGCTTGCTGGGATCACCCCGGTATTCCTGAACTCCTAATTCTGGGGTAGTGCTGACAACAGAGCTGAAGATCACAGTCAGTGCGCTGCTGCGGGCTGGGAAGGGGAGTCATTCTTATGAATGGCTTGTTCTGTGTGCTTGGTAAGAATTACACAAAGTAGCTTTAAAAAGTAAACACTGCTACACATCACTTAGAGACAGAACACCTTCTGAGAAATATGCCCTTGTTTGGACAGGCCTGTAATCATAGCACTGGGGAGTTGGAGGCAGGAGGATTAAGAATTCAAGGGCAGCCTTGGCTCCACATTGAGCTTGAGACCGGCCTAGGTTACCGGAGACTCTGTCTCAAACAAACAAACAAAAAAAAAAATTAGAAAGTTGTGCTGCACAAGCAGCATCGAAAGTACTTACACAAATTTAAAAGACACTTTGTCAGTAGGTAGTATATGACCACTGTCATATACAGTTTATCATTGCCCAAAACATCCTTATATGGCAGGACTATACTACTAGTATAAGGGGAAATTGTGTGCTCTGTGATAAAGTGATTAACACAACCACTGAGTATTGTCTGAAAGGAGATTTCTCAGTGGGGAAAATGGCATTACAAGTTAATACACATATACTTACACACATGCATGCACATACACCTCCTTGTCTGTGGATCATTTTGTAGTGTATGTGAAAAACTTCACGTGACTGCTTTTTTTTTTTCATTTCTGCCTTTTTAAAAAGCGGGCAGGTGTTCACAGTAGCAAGAAGCAAATTCAAACTTTGTTCTTTTCTCCTAATAGCGGGCAGAAATGTAAAGGGTAATTACCAAAAAAAGAAAGTAAACAAAGAATGGTAAAAAGAAAGAACTGACTCACTGCGGACAGCTGCAAAGATTGCCCTTGGGATGAAGGTGAACTCGGTTCCGAGATAATGGCAGAAGCTCACACTCTTAGCCCTAGAGAAGGCTCCTTCAGGCTAACGTAGACACAGTGAGGCAGAACTGTAGTCCCGGCCCCACAGGAAGCCCTGGGTTGAATGCCTCCCTTTGTATTTGTAACTCATATTTTAAGTCTCCTCAAAATATAAATATTTGTGGCACTTCCTGCTCTTTTAAAAAAAATTTGGCATCTGGAGGTAGAAGTCTGGGACTGTGCTAGCTGTATTAGCTATCATATTTAGGAGGCCAGCCACAAGAAAGGTCTGTCTGGTCTTTGTGCTCTGGTTAAGACACCCACCCACAGTGCTGCTACTAGGAAATTGGGGCTCATGTAGTTCTGCTTGTGGCTCATTTGGTAGCTGAAGGGAGAAAGCATCACAATGGAGCAGCCTAGGCAGTGTAGAGGCCTTACATTCTGGTGACGCCACCCATTTTACTGGAGAACTTGATTAGAATTGTCCTTTTGGATTAGGGTGTGACTTAGTGATAGAGTGCTTGTTTAGCGTATGTAAGGGCATGGGGTCTGTGTCCAGCATTGGGGGGAAAACTAAAAAGGCAGTCAGTCACCCTCCTGGGTTGGGTTAAACTCTGCATTTCATCAACGGCATTAGAAATCCATTCTTATGGGGTTGGAGAGCACCACAGACCAGAGTTTGCATCCTCACCACCAACATAAACTCCAGGCAGGTGCTGCCACCTGGATTCCCTGTTCTAGGGAGGCAGATACAGGGGATCCCCAGGGCAAGCTGGCTAGCCAGAGTGGCTGGAATTGCAGTGGTCCAGGTTCAGTGAGAGACCAGGCCTCAAGAAAGAGAGTGGAGAGCAATGAAGGAAGATACCTAATGTCAACTTCAGGCCTCCATATGTGTCTGTGAATACATGTATATGTGCTCAGAGCATGTGAATGAACATGCACACACACACACACACACACACACACACACATGTGCGCGCACGCGTGCACTATGCACATGTATACCACAGCAAATAAAAAAGAAGGAAAACCAGTAGTGACATAGTTGGATAATGGACATGGTCACACACACCTGTAATCCCAGTGCTCAAGATGTGGAGGCAGAAAGGGTCACCTGTTAGGACCAGCTTGTTCTTTGTCATAGCTCCTATAATTAGGGCTGTTAGATTGTTGCCATAGAAAAGGTCAGCTCTCTGCAACAGTTAAGAGATGGTACCTGTGCTGGTTATATTTACGTCAACTGGATACAAACTGTAGTCATTTGAGAGAAGTAAACCTTGATTAAGAACGTGCCTCCATAAGATTAGTCTTTGGACCAGCCTGTAGAGTATTTTCTTACTAGTGACTGATGCGGAAAGAGCCTATTGTAGGTAGTGCCACTCCGGGGCTGGTGGTCCTGGGTTCTATAACAAAGTAGGCTAAAGGAAGCCATGGGGAGCAAGCCAGTAAGCAGAATCCCTTCATGGCCTCTGCATCTGATCCTGCCTCCAGGTTCCTGCCCTGTCTGAGTTCCTGTCCTGACTTCCTCCCCAGTTGGTTTTGGCTGCAGTGAAACCCTAGCTAAGATGGTGCCACGGTGGCAGTGTGTGTCAGGGGACTGACTACAGGCTGTGGTTCCAGCACCATGTATGCGGCTCCCTGACAATCTTGTGAACCTGTAGGTATTTAAGGCAGAGACAGAGCCTCATTCGAAGTCTGTGAGAAATGCTCATTCTTATGAAAGCAGGGAGAGAGCTCAGAGTTCTTTCTTGCTTCTCATTCATGAGCTCACAATAGTGCAAAGATATTTTACTGCTCTGCCGTCCAGTTTGTTGGGTTAATTTGGGAGACAGTGTCAGCGACCTGGAGCTGTGCCAACTTCCAATTAGCATTCCCTGTAACCACTGATTTCACTTTAAAAGTAATTACTGCAGATGTCCTCGGAGACCCTGAACAGCATCCGCACCCCTACTCCTACACTTAGTTTTCTTATCTATCACAGAAACTATTATCTCAGGTTTTTGAGATTTAGTTTTAGTTCTTAAGCTTTAAAATGATGTCAGACTTACTATAAAAGTCACAGAAATGCTATAAATGCTGCTCATATCATTTTGCCCAGACTCCACATGTGAACCATGCACTGTGATGGTTGCTTCAGCTATAATTTTCTTATCTTTCCATTCAATCACCTACCATTCTTTGTACCATTCTCAAGTTGCGCTTTTCAATACAAGACAACCTTCCCTTTCATAACATCATGGATGTACAGTTTTCAATACCAGGAAATGAACAGTATCAATATAGTACAGTTGTCTAAACTACAAATGTTTCCAACTCTGACAGTTTCCTCACTATTAAAATACCGACTTATAAAGAAACAAATGCCTTTTCTGGTCCAGGGCCTGCTTCAGCATCGCCACCCCCAGTCCATTTGTCCAGAATTGTCCCCCAGTGTTTCTGACTGGGGTTCCTCACAGCCAGCCTGCCGCTAGCAGGCTCACTCCTGATCATCTCATTCCCGGACAGTTTTGTGACTACTTCGTTGAGCTGGTGTGGCCAGGGTTCTATGCTGCAAAATGACCAACTTTTCTCTCACTTTATAAGCAAGGAACAGGTACCTAAGCTGACAATTCCAATTTAATTTTGTTTTTGTTTTGTTTTGTTTTGAGATTTTTGATATGGCTTCCTATAGTTCAGGCTAGCCTTGAACTTATTATGTAGCTGAAGCTGGCTCTGAACTCTTGATCCCTCTTCTTCTCCTGAATTTTGAGATTAAAGGCATATACCGCCATACTAGCTCAAAGTAATAAGACTAAATACAAGATAAACAGAGCCAGGATAAGTCCAGGAGGGTGGGATTTAGTACTCTTGTTATGTGCCATCTCCATTTACCCAGTAAGCAGACACCCTGTACCCTTTCACAGCAGGCAGGAGTCTGTTTTCTCTCTGGATTTCCTGCTCTATATGTTTCATATACATTAAATCTCATTCTCTGTGACTTTTTCCTGGCTTCTTTTACATTTTTCTTATGGTCAGATAGTCTTCCAACATAGACAACTACATTCTTGTTGTTTTGAGACAGGATTTCTCTTTGTAGTCCTGGCTGAACTGGAACTTGTTCTGTAGACCAAGCTGATCTGTCTGCCTCCATCTCCTGAGTGCTAGGATTAAAGGTGTGTGCCCCCATACTCACCACTGTGCCTGACTGGACAACCACATTCTTAATGCGTATTATCAAGGTGTTTTAGAATGATGCTTATTGGTTTCCGGGTTTCAGAATAGTTTGATTCTCCTCTGTGATGCTGGTATATGTATTAGTTACTTTTTGTTTCTGTGTTAAAAGACCATAACCAAAAGTGACTAATGGAAGAGTCCATAACAGCGGGGAAGGGATAGCATCAGATGGTTGGAGCAGGCAGCTAAGAGATCACATTTCTATCCACACAAAAGCCGAGTGCACACTGGAAGTGGGGCAAAGGTCACCTCTAGCATCGTACTTCCTCTAGCAAGGTTCCCATCCTAAAGGTTCCATGACCTCCCCAAGAAGCACCACCACTGAGAACCACATGTTCAAATACATGTACCTAAGGGGAGGCCTTTCTCATTCTGATCACCACAACATACTTCCTTACAGTGTATAATCTGTCTACCTCCATGCCTTGATGCAATCTTTAACAAAGCAGATTCGGTCTCTAGTTAAGATCTTGCCCGTGGCTGGAGAGAAGCTTTCCACCAGCAGGACTCCTTTGGTGGCAGCTCATGTCACTGTCTGTAGCCATGAGTGGTCTGTGGTGATATCTGCAGGCTCCTCACCTAGCCATAAAGTTCTAAGTGTGTACTCGGTGCACAGGACACTGTCTCAGCAGATGTAAACCTCAGCAGCCTGTGCAGCTCCACAGAGGTTCAGGAAAATGTTCTCCCCTACTTTGCATCTGTGCACACACAGACGCTGGATAAAGCTGTCCTCTCACTCAAGTGTTTGGTGTGTGCGTGCGTGTTTGTGTGTGTGTGTGCGTGTGCGTGTGTGTCAGAGACTAATGAACTGTGGTACTGTTGCTGATGATTTTCGTTATTGGCGGATCTGCCCCTTCAGCTCCTTCTGTTGCTTTCTCTAGACCACATGACTACATCTCTTCATCTTCCTCTTTGCAGTCATGATGGACCTCAGCGCTTGGTAGGGTAATCAGCCTGTTGGATGCCTGAAGACAGGTTTACTGTCCTGTTTCAGCAAAGCTTGGGGAAGGGGTTTTCTCACTCAAAATAGTTTGTGTCAGAACTCAAAGACACAAGGCTCACCCAGTATCTGTGTCTCCTCCCACCACTTCTCACCCCGCCCCTACCCTAAACCTCTCCAACCCTGTGGCTGGGCTTTGCTTCCAGTCCTTTTCCCCAGTGTCTGATCCTATACAAATCAGTCCCGTGCAGCCTTGGCCTCTCTCTTTGCCCACTTCCCCTCTCCTTATTTCTCCTTCTCTTGCCACCCTCTCCTCCCCCCATGGCGAGCTTCCAGGTGCCTCTGGCTGCATTGTCCTTCATATGTACAATCAAACACCCCTCGATGATACCTAGGAGGGGTCATGTCCTAACTTTCATTCCATTTGTATTATAGTGGTCACTCCATTTGAAGTTACTTGCTGACTTTTCTAGGACTTTTTGTTTTGTTTTTTTAAATCTTCCTCATAGTTTTTTTTTTTTTTTTTCGTGGTTTTTCGAGACAGGGTTTCTCTGTAGCTTTGGAGCCTGTCCTGGAACTAGCTCTTGTAGACCAGGCTGGCCTCGAACTCACAGAGATCCACCTGTCTCTGCCTCCCGAGTGCTGGGATTAAAGGCGTGCGCCACCACTGCCCGGCCTTCCTCATAGTTTTAAATAAACCAGTCACCCCAGTTTCCTACATAGTCAGTAGTTCTGGCTTGTTTCGACTCACTTGAAATCTGCAGACAGTTGGAGAACCTGGTTTCCTGAACACACTTTGGCCACAGTGCTCTCTTCATAAAGGCTACTTCTGGATTAAAAACCTCCAGGCTGTTTGCACAGGTTTCCTCCCCTAATCTCACCCTTGTCATGTTTGTCTTCTGACTGGGACAGCAGCATGAAGGCCACAGAAACATTAATAAGATGCTAACTGTATGCACCAAACACTCCCAAAGCTCCAAGACCTCACATGGACAAGACTGAGTTCAGGCCTGTTGGCCTGGTGGTGCCAGTTTATAATCTCAGCTACCTGGGAGGCATTGAGGCAGCAGAGTGGAAAGTTCAAGGCCAACCTCGACAACTTAAAAAGATCTTCTTTAAATATAAAAAGGTAAAGAGGGCTGAGGGGACCGCTCTGCTAGGGCATTTGTCTGCTCAGTTTCTTGTGATGAGAGTGTGCATCAAACTGATGAGTTGTAGGGGGTGAGTGGGCCGTGTCCCGCCGCCCGGCTAGCTTAACTCCCGAAATAACCACACAGAAATTGTATTAATTAAATTACTGCCTGGCCCATTATATCTAGCTTCTTCTTGGCCAACTCTCACATTTGATCTAACCCATTTCTCCCAATCTGTGTAACACCACGAGGTCGTGGCTTACCGGGAAAGATCCTAACCAGCGTCAGTCTCAGGCAGGAGCTTCATGGCATCTGCCTGTCTGTTCTTCTCAGCATTTAGCTCTGTCATCTCCGCCTACCTAATTTTTGCCCTATAAAAAGGCCAAGGCAATTTCTTTATTCAACCAGTGAAAGCAACACATAGACAGAAGAACCTCCTACACCAATGAGTATGGTTGGTCCCCAGGCTCTGCCGACCTGTACGTCCAACCTAGGCTCAGGACTATAGACACAGGGGCTGTGCCCCTTACTGACTTACATGCCTTATCCATGGCTTCTCAATAGCTTTATTTGACTTTACCTGTAAGAGACTTAGATTTGATTGAACAGTTGTTACTTATCAAGGAGTGTAGAGGGAAGCAGTTCTACACTCTGACTAAATTAGTTACTTTGGACTTGTGAGACACTCTTAGTTCTGCAAATCACTAAGTGGTGGCAGTTTATAAAGTTACAGAAGTTTATATTGGTTGGTATTAATATTAACCTATGAGATAGAGAACAACTTTCCTCTGAAAAGTAGGGTGGGATATAAAGAAATTCTTGTGATACCATTGCAGTCAAGTGGTTATGAACATTAACAAAGGATCCAAAATTAAGAAAGGAAGAAGGTGTGGTGGCACACACCTTTGTCCCATCATCCCTGAAGCAAAGGCAGGAGAGCACCTCAAATTTGAGGCCAGTCTGGGCCACATACTGAGAGCCTGTCTAAAACGGGATAAAGGGGGAGGGAAGGAAGGATAGGAAACAGCACGGTGTGGTTTACCTGGATTTGGGCAGCCTTGGCAGGGTGGTAAAGCTGAGGTGAAACAGACCAGAGCCTCAAAGTCGATTGTTCATCTACGACAGGACCACCTTGTGAATTAGGCAGTGAGGACCACAAGTTGTGAGTCAAGACCTAGAGACAATGTTTCACGTTCCAGAGCTTCTCAAGTGTGGAATTAGAAGTCGAAACTCTGTACTTGTGCTGAAGATCCTAAACACTGTGTCAATGTTCCCACCACCTAACCTAGCGAACTCTGTACTTGTGCTGAAGATCCTAAACACTGTGTCAATGTTCCCACCACCTAACCTAGCGGCTTCTGGATGGCTGAATGTAAAACCTGCTCCCAGTGGGGCCACGTTTGGTAGTACCCAGTATATTGATATTGTCTTTGCAGGATGCCTTTTCTGACTGGCCAGGTTATGGTGTTTGAGGCCAGGAGCCATGTTCCCGTATCTATACTCTCAAAATGCCCAGACACGCTTATTGAGTAGTTTTAAGTGAATGGATCATTCAGACTGTTTCTTGAGTTCACCATCTATCTATTTAGGGGTCTGAGGATCACAGAGCCCACACAACCCCATCTAGAAGTTCTTACTGTCATAGAATCATACTTTATAATTTTTATTTTAGATTTTCCGTTTATGTTGTATGTGGTATTTGAAGAATTTAATATTCTTTTGCTTATAAACTTTAAGCCATAGAACAAGTACTAAAATTAGTATCTGTAAGTTCCTGTTATATACAGCATGAATAATTCTGCCTTGCTTCATTCTGGGTAATCAGAGATGTTTGGACAAGACAAAAACTGGAAAGAATACTTGATGCATAGTTGTTCCCAGGCACTTGTTGGGTGCTTTGCAAATCCTTGCCAGTTTAATCCCTATCATATGAGATGTTTATTATCAGGGACTGGAGAGATGGCACAACAGTTAAGAGCATTTGATGCCTTTGCAGAGGACCCAGGCTCAGATCTCAGCACTCATGTCAGAGGGCTCACAGCTGCCTGTAACTACAGCTCCAGGAGATCTGATACCTTCTTCTAGCCCCCATGAGTACCATTTTACCCATGCACACACACACATGCACATAAAAGGTCTTTTTAAAACAATGTATAATTTTGAATTTAGAGATTTTTTTTGTCTGAGAAATTAGATTACTTGGCCAAAAAGTTAACATCTTTAAAAATTTGTTTTTGAGGGCTGGAGAGATGGCCCAGTGGTTAAGAGCACTGACTGCTCTTCCAGAGGACCTGGGTTCAATTCCCAGCACCCACATGGCAGCTCACAACTGTCTGAAGATCCAGTTGCAGGGGATCTGACACCTTCACACCAATGCACATAAAATAAAGTTAAATAAACCATAAATTAAAAAAAAGATTTTTTTTAAAAAAATTTGTTTTTGAGACAGTCTTATGTAGCCTCACTAACTGTATAATCAAACTGGCCTTGAATTCCTCAACCTTCTTCCTCCACCTCCCAAATGCTGAGATGTGTGCCACCATCTTTAGTTAAACGTAACATCTTTTACAGGTCTTCAATTTAGGTTTATGGGCTTCTAAGAATAAATTCACTTGCTGTTCTTTGTAGTCTGGGGCCGCATCTCCTTTTCTATCCATATTAGCCATGAGGTTTTGCGTGCCTTTAGCATTGTATGTGTATAACATATATACCACACAGAATGCCGGCGCCTATCTCATAACCCAGGCACGTCACATTGTGGACGCAGAGCTGCTCGGCAGTCCCCTGAAAGGGGTCACCCCTGGTAGTCTGGGCCGTTGTGTGAAGTCTTGTTGGGTTGCATCCTGGTTTGGATTGTTTGACCAACAATACTACACAATCGTAGTCATCTCTGGCTTTGTTTACTTTGCCTTTAAGCATGCTAGTTTCGTGACTTCTGTCCAACGTGAGCCAACATTTTGTCCTACTTGATTCTGAATTTCTTTAATGAATTCATAATAGTGAAAATTTTTTATTATTTAAACTATGCACACACAGGCCAGAGTGCTGTTGAAGAAGCCCAGCATTGGCACACTTCCCAGCCTCTGGTGTTGTGACTCCGGACTGAAGGGCTGGGGAGGGGAGGCCAAGCTCCCCATCTGTTTTCCCCAGAGCCCGTTTGTTCCACACCCTGTGACAACAATATTTTCACTTGAGATGAGCAAAGAATTCAAATGGAAGAGAAAGTAAAGAGGAGGTGGGGACCATAGAAAAATGGTATGCTTCCCCACCTATGTGCCTGTTTACATAATTGTGTTGTTATAACATTTCCTGTACTTTCCTGTAAGTTGATGCTGCCCTAATTACAGATTTCAAGAGAACACTTCATTGTACCCCAAATTACAGAGTGCTTTAAAAAGGTACCTTCTTACTGGCTTACCAACTACCTTATAAACTTGTAATTACATAAAACAATTCAGGGTGCAGAATGGAAACAGCTTGTACCGTTAACAGATGTTAGTATTGTTACATAATTGAGTACAGGGCTTTCAAAGATCTATAATATTTTTCTTGTATGAAAAGCAAACCCCAGCTCATTATAGTCATAATGTGTCACATAGACTCCTGATCAAACAGAAGGCACATGCCCTGCCTTGGGAGTCTGTGCAGTGTGCTGTAAGCAGACTTGCTCTGTGGATGGGAAAGTGCCACTTATTTTAGCAAATTGCTTTTGTGGCCTGTGCACCTACTTGTTAGACAGCCTGTGGGTGCCTGGGCCCTCCATCCTCTGTGCACCTGCACATGGGGCTCCCTAGTATTGCATGCTAGGTGGGGTCTCTGTCCTCAGAGGCCTGCTAAGGAACTCCACCAAGTTCCTCCTCCCACCAGAAGTCTCCCTGTGAGCCTCAGAAGCCTAGGTGTGGGGCGGGCTCCCCGGAGAGGCTCTTCTCCTTCCCCACTCTGTGTGTAAGGACAGTGAGTGATTCCAGGGGCGAGGAAGGCCGCCTCACAGGAACACAGCCGAGGAGTAAGGTCCTGTTGGTGAGGGTGGCGCAGGATCTGAGGTTTAATTTTCAGCGTGCTTTTCCGTACAGTTGTTAAGGGAGAAAGCTGTTTGCTTAAGGACAGTGGAAGTGGATAAAAGCTTGGGATTACAAAACGAAACAGAAAAAGTCTTGAGTTTCATGTTGTGGATGGAAATCTCCAAACTGGTCTCTCCAGAGGCAATGTTATTTTTACCTCAAACCAGAGACCCATCCGAGCTACCACCCACTCATTCCTTAGTTACATTCTTCATTACTTATGTAGTGTGTGTGTGTGTTCACATGCACCCTGGCCTGTGTGTGGAAGTCAGAGGACAACCTGAGGAAGCTGATTCTCTCCTTTTACTGTGTGGATTCCAGAGATTGAACTCAGGTTGTCAGAACTGAGAACAAACCCTTTCGACCTCTGAGCTGTCTCACCAGCCCAAGCTGGTCATGTTACCTTAAGGAGAGGTAGGTAGGAAGCTACACCTTTTTAGAAAGAATTTTGAAAAACGAGTCTCTTGTGTTTTTTTTCTTGTTTTGCTGCAATTTTTCTTCCTGCCTCTATTTTTATTTTTTTTTCCTCCAAGAAGACAAGTCATCATTTACCGCCCCTGTGATTTCTTGTGGCACATTTATGGGTTCAGGCCTGGGTCTGTAGCTCGGTGGTAGAGCATAAACCCAGTGTATATAATGCTGGGAATTTAGCTCGATGGTAGAGCATAGACGCAGTGTGTATAATGCTGTGAATTTAGTCCCCAGCACCAAACAAAGGAGATTAAAAAACTAAAACAAGAAATAAAAATTGAAAACCAGAAAGGAAACTGGAGCTTGGAAACCACATGACGACTGAAACCCTGACTGCAGACTGGCAGTGACTGCAGTGACAGACAGCTTAGGTCACCGAATAGCTAGGCGTGCAGTGATTTTCCTAGCAGTGCTAACTCCTTTTTCTCAATGAGAAGGAAGAAGCGTTGAGTCAGAAACCACATGTGTTTACCTGTTCACACCAGTATCATT
>PVIU01006793.1:67500-98017 GCA_004026605.1 Ondatra zibethicus
CAGACTGACAGCAGCATGCTTTTTCCCTTGCCACTTATGACTCAGATGAATTTTAATAGGAGCAAAAAGCTTTTATTTGTGCTGTAATTTCACTTAAGAATCATATCCTTCAGAAACTGGCAGACACTTCTATGTCTTGATTGCAAAACACACGTTCGGGAGTAAAGAAACATGCAGAAGATGTTATTATTCAACCTGTCACAGAGTCGCAAACCTGCTTGGAACCTAGGCCATCAAAGCTCTTCTGTGGGAACTCCCCCCACCTGCTTTAAATAGGCCCTAAGAGCCACTTGGAGATTGCCACTGTCCCCACGCAGAATCAAAGTGGGAAGCAGACTCTGCCGCAGCCTCCCTGCTAGCACGGTGCCCACGGGAGGCTCTGAGTTACAGCATCTTTCCTCCTCCAACAAAATGGAGCTGCCCAGTGGGCGCTGCTTCTGTCTTACCCAGAGAGACCAAATCTGGTGGGAACCAGAAACCTGGCACTGTCTCCAATTCCCCACCTCAAAGCATTTTTTTTTTCCAAGCAAATTTTGGTTCATATATTTATCACGTTTATCTGGGATGTTTCCTGTTCGGCAGGAGCTGTCTTTATTAGGAGTGTTATGACTGCCTGGACTTACTGGCCCCTCCACCTTTGTGAGCCATCTACATAAAGATTCTACGAAAACTGCTGCGCATGGCATTTTCTGTGTTTTAAAAATCTCGATAGCATCAAGTCTCAGCCCAGAAGATATTCTCCTATCTTTCCTTTCTCCTTTCTTATCAGAAAAGGCTACGTGATAATGTACCTAAAGAAAAAACATTTTGATGTAAACATTTTATGTCACTGAGAATTGTTTGAATGTTAGACTCCCCCCTCCCCACAACCCCCTAAATGAAGACTGAAGCCTTTGTCTCAGTTTATTGATCTACCCGGTGTAGCTGCTCTGGAGGCACGGGAGGTTTGTGACAGCAATCTGCTGCCATCTACTGGTTGCACACAGTGTCACTGCCTTTATCTTGGAAGCTGATGGACTTCCTCTGCTTTGCGAGCCTGTAGCGTGTTCCTCTAGCAAAGTTCTTGCTGTTTTCTTTATAAAGTTCTGAGATGGTGTTCTCAAAGATCCACAATGCTTTTTTATATATCATTAATTAATAACTAGTTTCCTTTTTTTAAAAAAACTGGCTCAATATGTTCCAGAGATAAATGATTTGTATGTTTTAGAATATGACTGTAATTTTAAAGATAGAGTCAGACTTTGAAAAGTGCTGTTTTAACTTCTTTTATGCTTTTCTCTTTCAAGTACAATGTGCACATTTTAACCAAACTTGCAGCAGAACTGAACAAATTCATGCTTGAAAAGGTAACCGAGGACACAAGCAGCATCCTGCGCTCCCCAATGCCTGGAGTGGTGGTGGCCATTTCTGTCAAGCCTGGAGACACGGTAAGAGCGGTTCTGTCTTGAGGGACATGCTGGGCTCAGACGAAGCCATGGGATGCCATGGACAGCAGGTTGTGTATTCACTGTCTACCTGCCCCACATCTGAATTGTGTTGGTGGCAGTACCTCTGAGCACCTCCTCCCAAGTGGTGTGGGAGCGGAATAGAAATGAGGGCAGACATTCTTTCTTTCTCCAGTTCAGGGTTACAGAAGCATTTCACTTCAAATTGCTAATCATTCCCCAGCCCTCTCTGGATAGGGGAATTCTTGAGGAATTCATCTGCTCGGCCTCATAACTTGCTATGAACAAATGTGCAGGATGCATACATTTTCTTAAAAATCAGCAGTTTAGCAGCAAAAATAAACAATGATTTAAGATGTGCCTGGGAGATTTCAAGAGGCCCTTGAGTACTTGTGGTTTTACTTCTGTACGGGAAAAGAACAGCCACATGTGTAGACTTTCACGGGCTATATGCTAATTCTACTCTGTATCTGAGTGAAGCCACTGCAATTTACTTAATTTTCTGTAGTGATCATATTAAAATGGCACCTGATTTCTTTATTAATACAGATAAAGTATCATGTTAATATTGAGAAAACCCCATGGAGTTGACATTGGCATCTAGAAAAATAGAGTAAAAGCAATCAAGTTTGGTTGTATTAAATGATTAGTTCCCAAATTAACATGAATCTGGGAAACTGACTTACGGATGGCTCTCCCTGGTGATGTAGGAGAGACACCAGTTTTTTGTAGAAAATTACAAAGGGCCAGGCAGCCCTGACTTGCTGCACTCATTTGAAGGCCTGGATATTCTCAGAAGAGCAGCCGAGAAGACTCTTGATATCAGTGTCAGGCCTAGGAGAGGTGAGACGTAAAAGCTAGAGACTGATGGATGAGTTCTGGAAGCATTTCCTCGTTTTCCTACAGGGTGGGGTTGAAGCAGGCTTTTCTTTGGTCTTGGCATTAACAATCACAAAACTTTCACACTGCATCATCAGAGTGGTCAGAGAAATCTTCTCTGTGTCGAAATGTGGAGGTTAGTGAACTGTGAAGGTTTTTTGGTTCCCTCTACCCTGCAGGGTTTTCTTTCTTTCTTGTTTGTTTGTTTTGTTTTTCTGGAAGCCACCCAGTCTATATACTGCCAGCCCAAGCTTGCCAATCTTAATTGTGTGGCTTTAATTAGAAAATCACATTTGTGCTCCTCTACCCTCATAAGAAGTGTTTCCCTTCAGTCCGAGGTTTCTGACATCTGAGTCCAAGATGGGCAGAGAGGAGGAGGGAGGGCTCAGCTCCGGCCTTGGAGGCTGCCATCCTGGCCTCCTCCATTTGCCCACATGTGACTGCTTAGCTGGCAGTAAGTAGAGCGATTCCAAGCCAGGCAATGCAAGTTCAGACTTCTTGCCTTTTCACAAATATGGTTGTTCTCCTGGCGTGACTTTCCACTCTGTGGTCAGCATGTTGGGAAAGCCAGGCAATCAGCAAGATGGAACAGTCTTGCTTCACAGGGAGCTATCAGTTTAAAAGTACCTGCCACCCGTTCAGTGTGGATGTTGGTGAGTGACTGCAGAGAACAGGGCCTGCTGTGTGGGCTCTTGAAGTTGGAATTCCTGGGGTTCACCTTCACCTTCTTTACAAATGCTGTGTCTTTGTGTGTACCCGGCTGGCCAGGTGTAACATACATACCTTTTTAATCCTTTTCTCTGGCTCATAGTCTATGTAATAAAGCAGGGTTTTTTCTTGAGTTGCTATTTTTTGTGAATAGTGTCCTGAACCATAAAGATACCGGGTGAAGAGTATGCCACAGCTCCTCCCAGAGCCTCTGGCTGAGCCTTGTACAACGCAAGGACCTCACCTTGGACTCAAGGTAGAAAATTTAGTGAAGCTGCTTTTAAAAGAAATGCTTGTAACTGCAGTTTTGCAGTAAAAATGACTAAGGGCGGGTTATGCAGTTAAGCTAAGGGAAGCTCTACTTTACCAGTGGCAAGAAGATGGAAACCAATTATTTCTGTGTGTTTTCAGAGAAAACAACTAAGGTTAGGCAAGCATTCTTGTTTTGTTTTGCATTTTTATTCATAGTTTACTGACCTTTTGATAAGATTTTATAACAGAATGGTGGGTTTCTCTTGCAGAGGTGACACATAAAATTCTAAGTAACAAATCTCAGCTAGTTTTTAAAAACTAAATAATTTGAAGAGTTTTAAAACCTGAAAAAGAAGGATTTGGGTGGTTGTATAGAAGAGATAAATGCCTTCATAGGGCTTGCTCTAGGAAAGTCTGAGAACTGCTTCATTTGAAATACTTCCCTTGCCCTAAACACTGGAGTTGAATTTTATTGAACATATTCCCTCAGGATCCGCACAGCAAGAGTTCCCACTGGTTCCATCTACTTCACGTTAGATGCAGCAGCCACATCCACAGGTAGTAGAGCGGGGCCTTTAATGCGTAGAAGGGATGTGAGTGTACAGTAAGTTGCAAACAAATCATAAATTTAATTCAGGAGACAACTGAGAGAATGACTTCTGTTTGCCTTTTGGAAGTATTTTTACAGTGACCATCATTTCTATTTGGAAAAAGTGCTCCCTTTTCTGATATGATTTTTATACATATGATTATACACTTCCAATACTTCCTTTACAAAATGTTATTATTACTTGATTTTTTTCAAAACTTTTATCTTTAACAAAAATATTTAAAGTAAATTCCTTGAGCATGTTGGTGCTGTACATGTCTGGGCTAAGTTTGCTACATTTGTTGCAAGATTTTTCCCTTTGTCTTTAAGGAATAAAATAAAGTCCTTATGAGCATATTTGTTTTGTTAGCCTTTTGAAATTAGACCCCCAAAAAAGCTAATAAAAAAAGAGCCAACCCAAGATAAGATTTTTTAAATTTATTTATTTATAAGATTTTTTTAAACATTGCTTTTAATTAAGATTTTTTTCCAAGCTATATTCAGATTCAGCACCCACCTAAAGTTTGCATCAGAAAGAATTCCCCTCACTGCATCAGAAAATTAGGAAAACAAAACCCAGAGGACGGTCTTATATCTCTGTCTTAGGAGTTTGCAGCATCAAGAGATAAAACTGTGACAGAAGTGCCCGTTTCTGCTTTCTTGTCCCAAGCCTGTTCACATTTGCAAGTCAGCCAATTCTTAAGGCTCCAAGATGAGGCCCCTCCACACGGTCCCTAGACTGACATTTAGCAGAAAGGCACTTGGGGTTTGGGACTGTTGCTTTCTTGGATAATGACTTGGGCAGAAAATGATGTCACCCAGCTCCACCAGTCTTTTCTTCCTTCCATGAGCTTCTCTGGGGGAAGGCTCCTGGCGGGTCGTCACCACGGACACAGGTGCCCGCTGCAGAGCTTCCTGTTGTCTCCAAAGCTCATGCAGTTTCGCCTGCAGCGAATCCTGGGAAAGGAGGCATGAACCTGGCAAGAGACTTCATTTTCACTGCTCAAAGAACCAGCTTTGGAAACTCGGAAGCATTTAGTCATCCTAGATGAGAAGGGTTAAGTTGGGCCTCTGGATACCTGTGTGTCTGGCATTGCACACTGGTGCCTCTTGCAGCCCAGCACTCATTACTGCTTTTCTCTGGCAGATGAGCCAGGCATGCCCTGATTTACAATCAGAAAATGATGGCAATAATTAATTTACATATTTTATAGCAGTGACTGTTTAAGCAATTGGAGAAGCCAGTTTTGCACCCAAACTGCAGACTGTATTCCCCAGCACACACACAGAATCACACACTCAGGAACACTTTTAAGCCTCTAAATCATGAAGCATACAGAAAGTTAGGAGAATCATCTCCCAAGCACCCGTGTGTGCTCTCTGCTCACCTTAACCGCATTTACTTCAAATTTTACTAGCAATAAAATGTGTACACCATGGAGTTGCCCCGTGATCCCTCTCCAATCCAACTCCTGCCCCATCTTCCTCAGCTTGGTCTTTCAATCATTTTTCCACATAACAGTTCTTTTGAAATATTCAGGGATAGTTTTTGTTGTGGCTAACATTTGAATTTTTTTATTTTTTATAATTTAATGCAATGTAAATTATCAGCATCAGATAAAAATGTTTTGATGGTCAGTCTATATAAAAGTCTTATGTAGGTTTGGCAATGGGTTTGTTTTTCAAGGAATGGGGATGAGAGTGCCTGTTATCTTTGTAGTGTTTTTAAGGATAACTATTCTCAACCTTAACTAAGATTGAAGACACCTTTCTTCTTTTGAATACGCACACACACGCGCACACACACGCATGCATGCACGCGCACACATGTATATTACTAAAAGAAAAGTCATCATGTATCAGAGTCCTTTAAAACAACTGAGGTAGCATATCAGATGGCCTCTTGCAGGGTTGTAAAACATGCCAGTTTCAACTTTTTCTCTTTGTAACTACAGGCGTTGGCTGTCAGTATGAGCTAAGTTAGAGGGCAGTAGGGAGTCATGTTTTTCTTCATTTTAAAGAATTTTTACAAAACCTGGACTTCATTTACATTGGCCACAATCTGGATTCCTTCCTGAGCACCCCCCCCCCGCGCCCCACACTCCCACTGCACAGTTCTAAGGGGTCTGAGGGCAAAGCCGGGGGCAACACCATGCAGACACCACAGGCTTGAGTCCCAGAACCCTCAGGCATGCTAAACATGTGGTCTCTTCCTGTCCTTTACCCTTCAAGTTGAGCGAGCTGGGTAGGAGTGTCTCCAGATGAGGGTCAGCAATTCTGTCCACTGCCTGTTCTCTTTGTAATTTGAGTCAGTCCCATCCTTGCTCAGATAAGGCAATCTCCTGGGGTCCCATCTCCCTGTCTTTCCATGAGGCAAACATTCTTCCTCCGGGAAAGATCAGGTCCTAGTTAGCAGCCCATGTTAGTAGCTCAGGAAAAGGAAGTTGGAATAATCTGATTCTAGCCACCTTTCAGTGAATCGAGGCTGCCTCGTCAGATCTCAGGGACTTATGGATTACACACCTGTGTTCTGTGCTAAGCCTTTCAATGTGGAATGGAGGGATTTTCACTTGTTTGGTACAGTCAGGAGGGTTGATGTGGATCCCTAGTTTTCGGGGGACTAGTACAGCAGAAGGGGAGACTGCAGTGGGCCCATAAGCCCTCTGAGCCTTCTGTCTCACTTGGCAGAAAAACACAGAACACAGAACAACAAAAGAGGCTCTTTTTCCATAAAGGTTCACCCCTCCCATCCCCCATGCCTCGTCCCCAAAAGGGGCCTGAATTTTTCAGCTGCGCACCGCTTTGGTGCTCACTCTTGCAGGGAAACAGTTGCTGTCTGAACAGGCAGGAAACAGTTTTCTTTTAATTGCCGGAATCATTCGGAAGTGCTTCGTGCCCTGCTTCTATACAGCAGATGCTGTGCATTAATTGGCCTGCGTAGAAGTGACCCGGGGTTCCTTGCAGCGGGCCCAATTTTAGGCAGAGGGTTTAAATAGCTTATTTATTATTTTGTATAATCTGCCGTGCATTATGTGCTCCTGCATGTGTCGTGTTTCATGGTCTGCAGTTTCTAATGTCATGTGGGTTTCAAAACCCGTGTTTCTCTGGTAATGTACTAGCAGCAGGTAAGCTCAAAATACCATCCATCAGGAGCTAATTTTTTATCCAGATACTCCAATGACTGATGAACCTGTCTTTTGTATGAATGTTTAGCACAGTAGAAAGCCATATGCCACTGGCACAGTTTCCTCTGCATTCTTTACAGTTGCTAGAGAGTGGGCTTCTGGGGGGAGGGTGGGGACAAACTCGACGCCATTTGCATCCTCAGGCCTGCATTTTAAGCAATAGCACTTTTAACACAGCCTTGGGTTGGGATGGCAAAAGAGGGTAGGGACCATCTTAAAGGAAACTTGACTCCCATAATGATTTTCTCCCTCAGAAATATGACTGTGCACCCTTAATAGGGAACCTTGTTTTGTTCCTCCCCGTCTGTTGCAGACAGACCTCAGCCCATTAGAAGGCCTCCCTTGTGTGGGAAGACCACAGCTGTCACTGTGAAGCTCATCCAGCCACTGTGTCACCCCATTTTGTGGCTCTGAAGGATGAAATTGAGAAATGGAGCACTGTGCAGTCATCCTTTACGTCTCCAATTTTAGGCCTTTGCCATCATTTTCATGCTTTTATTCCAAATCAAATAACATTAGTGGGCTACAGCACCTTCTGATGAATGTCTGTTCTCAAGCACAGCTTTCGAGGCTCCACTTTGAGGGGCTTCCTTTTATGTTTGGCAGAGATCCCTCTTTCTCATCCCCACCCTGTACTTTCTTTGAGCTTTCTTAGGGGTGATGGCAGTCTGCAGTTCGAATGACACATTGCCATGCAGGTCCCAGTCAGAGTGTTTTCTGAGAGGGGCCATGTCCTGGAGAAGGTTCTGTATCTTTTAATCTTTGTGAAAGGAGTGAAGGGGTCTTGGTAGAAGGAGATTGGGGGCTTTAATCAGAACCAAGATGTGGCTTAAATCATTAGCACAACAAAGCATACTATAAGCTTCAAGATAAAAGTCCCCTGGGAAAGGAGTCCTCTGAAAATAAATGGAAGTTGATAGATTTCCATATCATTTATAACTTCCCTTAATTACACTTGGAAGACTTGCCAGTAAAACTGGAAAATTGGCAGCCTCTCTCCATTAGAGTCATTTTGCCGACCATGGCAAGCAGCTGGCTTCGCTGGATTTTATTTCCCATCACTCACAATTAATCATCAGCTGGAGATGTCTGAAACTCTTCAGCACAGAGCAATGCTGGGTGACACTCAGGCCCTAACATGTGGAAATGCTGAGTAAAAGGGCCGAGTTCTCTCACAAGCCCACTCGTTTGGGGCAAGCCTAGCTCCCACTTAATGAGGGCTGCTCTAACAATCTGATTCGAATGTGAACCTTGACCCTGTGTCAGAGGAGAGGATGCAATAAGCCGGATGAAAGACATGGAATTCAGGTCTCCAAACTTTGCACCAATTAGACAGCAGAAAAGTACATCAGGCCGACTGCATTCATCAGAAAGACTTGTGAGGCTTGTGACCAGTTAGTAAGCCCAACTGTGGATACACCTGTCACAATCAGTAAGTCTGTATGAGATGATTCAGAGTGTTAGAGAAGTGTGTGTGCAGCCGTGCTACAGGGCTAGCCCGGCTCCAGTCCTGTGATGGGGACTGCCCAGCTCTGCTCGTTTCCCAGGCCTGCAAGTGGTCCAGAAGTTGCTGCAGTGGATGTGTGCTACGTGTGCTGTGGACAGCACAGGCAGGGAGGCTTCCTCTTGCTGGGAACCGGAGCCCGGCTGGGTGCAGTGATAGTCACAGCCTGGACACTACATTTTTGACATGTGCTTGTACTGCATTGATTTCCAAGGGATGAAATAAGTTGAAATTAGACCAACTTTGTTCGCATAGCTTTTGCATGCATGTGTATAGCATGATCCAGTTGGACCAAACGTGTCACTGTTTTGTAAGGCACCAAGGGACATTTTCCTACAGCTGCCTCAAGATCATGGCTGAAAGAACAAAGAGCAAGCTAGAGGCGGAAGACGTGGGTTTCTGCTCATAGCTAAATGATACCGGGAGAAGCAGTGAGCGGAACTAGGAAGTACATGGAGGTGAAGGAAGTAGATGGAGGACCCAGGTCTGAGTCTGAGTTGCTGCTGGACTGAGAGTAAGGCAAACGGCAGGCGCCTTCCTTCTCATCACGTTACAGCTTTGGGACTTCTCAGTCTTGGGTGTCAAGGCATCCGAAACTGGCCCACATCCTTCTTCCCCCAGGCCCTAGCACAATCTGGCAGGGAGGGAGCTGTGGCCTGGTGAAGCTGTCCCTTAGTGTTCTCTCTGACCATGACCACTGGAGACCTCCAGGCTTCTGTAAGAAGCCTGTAAGGACGTGTGTGTGTGTGTCTGGCCAGCAGACCTGGAGCAGTTGTGCTAAGAGGAAACGGTCGTGACAGGTAACACACATGCTGGAGAGCAGAGTGAGGAAGCCCATGGGGTGGGATGAGGAGACTCTGAGCCAACCCTGGGCTCTCTGCTGCTCTCAGAGGAAGCCAGGGCAGGTGGGTGTGTGGAAGGTTACCACATAAATACCCATGGTAAAGACTTGTTCATCTGACAGGAAACACTGACCAGAGCCTCAAGGTAGGGATTCGATTCCCAATTTTTGGATAGAATTTCAAGGTGTCCTAAGGAGCCATCTGTGCTGTCACCTGCAGGCCAAGGTCGGGGACATTTCAGCCTGGCTGCTGGGCAGGCTCTCAGCTCTGTTGCTGTGTGGCTCAGTGACACCTGCCCTTCTGACTTTCTTGACCTCCTACGCGCCTTTGAGGAGAGAAATGGTTCCAACAAGACGGTGTGAAAGAAGAGCTGTTCTGACGCCTCCGGCCGGAGTATCTGCGTCATCTTGGCACTGCCTTCTCCTGTCCCCCACATTTTGAAGAACAGCCCCTTGGAGGTGCTGCTTCTGTGCCTGTACTGCAGATGCCAGGTGAAATGAAGCAAAAGCGGCAGTGAGCACTGTGCTCTCAGCCTGCTTGTCAGCAGCGCCTCTCCTCCGTGCCAGCACCAAAGTCTTGGCATCTCCTTTCTTCCTATATTCCCGTGCCAGAAAAACACAGCCCACCACCTGAACAGCAGAGGAAAGAATGCACAGGGCTTCAGTACTCACACTGCCAGCAAGACAGCTTGTGCCACACAGGGAGCCAGGAGGGGACTTGGAGATCATTTGGGGATGGCAGGAAAGAACATTCTCCAGGTCCTTCTGCGGCATTGGCCAGCACAGCCACAGTACTGTGGCTGTCCAGAGCCCCAGCCAGCATACCCAGCGGCACTCTGTGGAGCCTTCAGCCTACCACTTCAAACAGCAAGAGACCCTTTTCCACAAGGCAGAGAAAGAACTCCTGACCCAGATCCTTGGTGCTTAATCATTAAGACCAGAGAAAAGGGAGTAAGTAATGTGGCTTTTAGTCACAGCTGACTCCTGGATGGACGTCCCAGATTAACCCTGTGGGTATGTGCCTGCTCAGTCTGGATCTTTCTCACAGGCATTGGAAAGCCAAGCATCAGAACACGGGCTTGAACAAGCATCTGCGGCGCACTCAGGCCTTTTTGTAAGGACTGGGTATAGCTGGAGAAGCCACCTCAATGTTAGTACTTGCATTTCTTGTAGGTGGACAGTTTGTTGGCCCTTATGCTAGGTTGTTACCTTCATCTCCCAGTATAGAGCAAGCATGCACCTTTTGGTAAGAGACTACTGAATTCTAAATTCCATGTGGTACGGGTCATCCCTATAAGGCAGACAAGTTGCTGGTGTTCGTGCATAGCTGTGTAATCACCACAGTCAACTGCAGAACATTTCTTTGTCACCCTGTAAAGAAAGCTTTACCGTTTTGTAGCCCCACCCCTAGTCCAGCAAAGCCAGACAAGCACTAATGAGGCTCTTGGTCCTTAGGTGTCTGCCTGTTGCAGACATGGCTGGGAGGGGGAAGCACTGGTTTTGTAGACTCTGTGGCAGACTTCTAGGGCCCTGGGGAAGGCCCCATATGCTGCACTCATGTCTTCCAGTACAGACTTTTCTCATGAGAACTTGACAACACAGTGAGTGGCCTTTCTCTACTGTCTCCTCAGATGTACTACAGTGGGAGCCATCAGAAGTCGCTGGTGTTTCTATGACCAATCAGCACATTTGACAAAGAATTGAATGGCTTCACTCTTGAATGTTACTACAAAATTAGAATGTTCTTATATAACACCTATTTTTAACCTATTTTCCAGGTAGCAGAAGGTCAGGAAATCTGTGTGATTGAAGCTATGAAAATGCAGAACAGCATGACAGCTGGGAAAATGGGCAAGGTGTGTCCCCAAGCTCCGCCAGCCTGCTCTAGCCGCGACGGGTGCAGGGCCTCCACCTGAGAGACATGGCTGAGGCGGTCTCTGCTACCTGGCCTTTCCTGGGGAGGATATCAGGGCAGGACTCGGGAGCTCCACTCCGTCAGTGTGTCCCTGCCTCCTGGGGAGACAGGAAGGGGGTCCATGTGTTACGTTCAGGTAGTCAAAGCACAATTGTTCTCCACATTAATGTCTTTCAGATGAAGGGGTGTTTAATTTTTAATGTTTACATCTGTCTCGGAGGCAGTTAGTTATCTGAGACTTAGGTGACACAGCAGGAAATGGTTTTACAGATTGCAAAAATTAATGTAACTCAAGATAATTTCCCCTTGAAGGGAACAATTCAGTTGTAGATGGAGGAACTGAAGCCCCATGCACACGAGAGGCTTAATGATTCAGGGAGAGAGAGAGAGAGAGAGAGAGTTGTCAGCACTAGAATAGTTAAGAGCAAAAGGAACAGTTAAGAAGGAAACAGAAAAGTCGTGGTGAAAGCAGAGGGTTTGCTGTCCTTCCTGTGACTGAAGAGATAGTCATTCAGAAGAGACGCTTTCCCAAAGGACGCTTGGGTTTGGAAGAATCTGCATAGAACCAGAGGCTGGCCATGTCCTAGGCTGTGGCCTGCAACATGGCCACACTTTGGGGACATTGGGTTCACAGATGTCAGTTACAACCAAGTCTGCATCACTCAGCTTCTGTCTGTCTGTGATCTATTATCCCAAAAGGCAATGAGATGGATTTTCAGAAGAAGGCCTAGAATTTAATAACAAGGCCCCTGCAGATTCAGTGGCCCCAGGCTAGAGCAGGTTAAGAGAGCCACACAGTATCTATAGGCTTAGACAGTGTAGAAAAGATCTGCAGGTCTTAGCAACCCTTTCTACACTGAGTGTGGTGGCAGTTAAATGATAAGCTCCCCAAAATATTTTTTCCTTTGAGAAAAGATTTAGGGTGCAAACAGAGCCACAATGTGAATCTACTACAGCCAAATCAATGTGCCATCATCAAACACATATCACCATCCATTTCACTCCAGAGAGATCAGCCCATCAGCCCTTTGAGTATTTGCACAGCTTTATACTGTTCTTAGGAACTCTGGACTGCTCAAGTTTAAGAGAAGAACCTGTCTCTTCTGCTCACAGTGGAGGGACAAGCACAGGCCTGTGTAGCAGCCTGGATAATTCCTGGCATTTTTATTTGCTTAATCCCCAATATGGCCAGTTAGGTCAAACCCACTTTTAGTTCATGGTTTAAGTGACCATTTCCAAGGAGGGAAATGACCTCTTATGCACTCCAATCTTCTGCCTACACAAATCTAGAGAAGCAAGGCAGGATTTTATGTTTGTCAGAAATCAGAAGAATGAAACATAATTCCACATTCTATGCCACTTAACTGAAGTGGGGTACTGAGTTATTTAATTCCTTTCAAAAGAAGGGAAATGGTCAGGCTACCTGTTTGGATTGTGGTGTAGTTGTGTGGTTTTTACCATGACACTAAGCACACATTCTAGTCTCAAACCAGAGGATGGAGCTGTGATGGGTGCAGCAGTCACCAGCATGGACTGAGGACGGTGTGGCCTGGTCCAGTATCAGGGGCCTGGGAGCACAGTTTCCATTCTGAGGATTACCTGGGCTACGTGGCAGGAGGAGGTGAGAAGCATAGGCTTCTGTAGGAACACTCCTGCACGCTGGCTCCCTTAGACACATGTAAGCAGCTGGTCTAAGTTTTGGGGCCTAAGGCCACTTACTCCTCAAAAGGAACTGGGATGACTGGCTCTCTCATTCCCATTTGTTTCTCATTCTTCCCCAACCATTTTAATTCAAGGTGAAATCGGTGCATTGCAGAGCTGGAGACACAGTTGGCGAAGGAGATCTGCTCGTGGAGCTGGAATGAAGTATTTCTAGCCTTTCAGTCATCACTGCTTTAATTAGCATTTCTATTATTCTCTACCCCTCAATTTGTTCAAGCATTTACAGGCGCTCTCCTGTGCAGCAGGTTCTACAGCATCGTATGTATCCCTCAGAAGAGGCAAAACTGACATTCTGCCAAAAATCACCAATGGAAATTTTTATTGATATAAATACTTGTACATATGATTTGTACTTCTGCTGAGATTTCCTAGTGTCAAAATTAAATCAATAAAACCAAGCACTTGTCTAAATATTAGTTTGCCCTTTTTTTCTGAATGAAGACAATATACACAGAGGCAACAGGCTGTGCCAATTGACTGTAAATACGAGCATTTCCTTATGATCTTTTAAAAATTTATATAAATTCCAGTTCTGCTTCCAATTTTATAATCCGATTACCTCCCTTCTTCCATCGTTCAGGACGGATTCCTGGGGCTCATTATTCATGACTTCCTCAGACCAGGCAGCACAGATGAAGGGTCTGGATGCCCCCTTCTGTGTGGGTCCATGGATGACTGAAGAGTTGGATCACCATCTTGGGGTCTGTGGACTGACAGAGGGTGCTGCCTGCGCTGATCCAGTGACAAGCATGCTGGCATGCTGTCCAGGTCCCTTTCCCCTCGCTCTACGGCTAGGATGCCTCACCTTCAGTGTTGTGGGCCAGGATGCCAGCCCATCAGCTGATACCCATCTTTGCCTTTCTGTTTTGTGAAGCAAGTTTCCAATTAAGAAAAGGGGCTAAAAATAACAGTTGTTTCTGTGCAGTTGCGGTTAGTGATCAGTCCACCATTATGTTGAAGAGCTAGCGAGCTCTTAGCGGAGTGCCAGGGTGCTCAGCCAGCAGCTGCATTTGGTTCTGCAATTCTTGGAATCCATTTTCTACTTCACTAGGAGGCAGAAGCAGAATCATGTGCAACTTGCATCTCTGCTGACAGATTATCAGATGGATTTGGATGTTAATTGGTACTTCGCATCTTCCTAACATTATTTTAAGTGTTGTTTGTATTTGGGAGCAAAGCCTTCTGTCAGGGCCTGAGGAACAAATTACTAATGTGTTGGTTCTTCTGAAAGGCCTACTCCCAAAGGCTGCACCTTCAGGTGGCAGAGATGGGCTAGGCTGCCGAGAGCTAGGCACCCATCAACTATATAAAGTCTGAGAGCTCAGCTGTCTCCCAGCAAGTCACTACTCCTGACTTCACTGAATCAGAATGGAAAACACCTTCTATCAAGTAAGTACATAAAAAGGACCAAACAACATACTTCTATTTTAATGGCTGTTTTAATAGTTCGTGTGTGATCTGGAAACTATAAGGGGTGATGGGAGCACATAGTCTAGGTGCTTTTCTTGAGGGTATTTCCCACTGAGCCGTCCCAAACCAGCATTTCCCACCACTTCCTTCTAGATTTCATATGTGGGAATCAATACATTCAGCTTCTGAGATTCAACTGCAGCTGGGTCTTTAGTCACAGAAGATTAGAGCAGAGCAAAGCAAAGAAGGAGTACCAGGTGCCCTGTAACTGACATTTAGGACTTCAGCCCAGAATGTCTCTCATCTAGTAGCTAGCTGCAAGCCTAAGAGCTCCCTTGAATAGCAAGCAATAGTAACATCAGATTAGAGCATTTGCAAAATTTGTCTCAAAGACCTTTTGTCAATGTGTTTTATAGACAGATATTGAGCCAGGAAAGCTCCGCTTGTGCCAGGCAGCCACTGAGCCCCTCACCTGTTTTCCCGGGGGTTGTAGCGCAGCCCGTGTGGGCCCTCGGAATCATAGCTTTTATGGTAGGGGAGATGCAGCCACTCGGGCGCATAGGTGGCTGTGCTATACACAAAGCACTGGAGGCTGTCCGCAGGGCCATCAGCACCCTGCCACTCAAGCACCTGCACCTGCAGGGCCGTGCGCTGGTACATGTCGGGGCAGCCTTCGAAGTCATCCAGGAAGCTCAGCATCTGTTCATCTACCTTGTAGATCTCACCGGCCACACAGTGGCCCTTGCCTGGCAGGTGTAACAGCCATGGTATGTTGTGCTCGCCGGCAATCACCAGTGGGAAGGACTCAACTGTGCAGCCCCGGCCTTGGAAGGCTGCTGAGCCATGTGACTGGTCCAGCATAACTTTGTGGTTGGGTTGGCCTCGTTTCAGGGTGCCATACACGAAGATGTGAGCCATCTAGCTGCAAGCACTATGAAGGAGAGAGCAAGCAGGCACTATGTCAGCAGGTGAAGAGCTTCCTCAGGCGTCCTCCAGACTTAAGGCAGTACCATCACATTCACTCCACTCTCTGGCCCAGCTTGTAAGGAAGAGAAGCCAGTTTCCTGGTTAAAGTGCCTGCGTCATGAAATGCTTTCTCTAGTTATTTAAAAAAACTGAAAGAGGCATTAGGCCAGCCTGCCCTGGAGTTTGCAATCCTGAACCTAGAAAGAGGAGCAAATATTACTGACTTTAAAAATATGGGCTGGAGGCAAGGTGTGGTGTGGCACACACCTTTAACTCAGGCGGAGCTCTATGAGTTCCAGGCCTGGTCGCACAGCAAGCTCTAGGTCAGCCAAGACTATCTGGTGAGACACAAAATCTGAGCTAGGGGTGTGACTTAGACTCTAAGCCTTAGAGGAAGAATACTCACTAAGCACCATGATGTGTGTCTGGCAGGGAATTCTTCCATGTGTTTTTAAGCACTTGGAGCTCAAGTGATCCTCCTGCCTCAGCATTCTGAATAGCTGGTATTAGATTACCACTACATCTGGCAAACAGCACCCATAGCAATGCTAAGGTACGAAGAGCAGGCATGTCAGCCACTCTGTACGGTCAGGTAGACTGATCCAGGTCTTACAAAGATCTCAAGCACAGCCTGCATATGATATGCAGGCAGCCCCTAAGCACGTCGGGTGGGGCTGGGATAGAGAAAGAAAGCCTTTCTTCCGTTGACTAGGGAGCACAAGTAGCTCTTCAGGTCTCTGTGACACTGGCCCTGCCCCACCTAGTGGAAGCCAAGTCACCACCAGAGAAAGATCTTGGCCAGGTAGCTGTGGTGACTTGCAAAAGCATGCATGCCTGTATGAGCAGCTACCCTAGACCCCTACACTTTGGTGGCACTGAGCTCCCAGGTGAGACCAGCCACACACTGTCACTATTGACTGGAAGAAGGTGTTCAGCCTAAAAGTTGTCTGTCAGACAGGAACAGCCCAGTCACTCCTGAAGGCTGGCCACTTTCTTACATCATTAGCTTTGAAGTCCCCACATCAAATATTATGAATAAGGAGAAACAAATATAAATAAGAACCTGGATCCCAGCTTCTGGGGGAACCAAGGTCTCAGGAACACAGTTACATTCTGGTCCTGAAACTTAAGACCAAGCAAAACCTGTGGGCCCATGGCTTTTCTTCTCAAAGTCTTAGAACAGTGGTTCTCAACCCTCTTAACACTGTGACCCTTCAATACAGTTCCTCATATTGTGGTGACCCTCAACCATACAATTATTTCATTGCTACTTCATAACTAAATTTGGTACTACCATGAATCACAATGTAAATATCTGATATGACCCCAGAGGGGTTGAGAACCACTGTCTTAGAAGGCAAAGACAATTCATGATGAGTCACAACAGAATCTTGGCTCCATGTAAAACTAACATTCCCTTAAGTCTGGGATACTGACCTATGTAACAAAGTGATCTGTGTAAAATATGGCTTGAAAATGCAAAACACAGGATCAAGTCCTCTCCACACCCTACAGGTGCTCACTCCCCATGCCAGCCTGTGTGGGACTTTGGGGAGGGGATTTCTCATGTAGGGACAGGAAACAGTGACATAGATCACTTGTCTGGCCAGCACCAGCCCCTAGAGGAAGGAGCCAAAAGATGTATTGGTCTCTTCTGCTCTTTGATATGTTAATATCCTGCTTCCCTCCACAAGAAGCAAGAATAGCATTTTAAAAATATGTAATGTTTTGCGGGGCAGGAGAGATGGCTAGAAGTTAAGAGCACTGGCTGGTCTTCCAGAGGTCCTGAGTTCAATTCCCAGCAACCACATGGTGGCTCACAACCATCTGTAATGAGATCTGGTGCCCTCTTCTTGCTTATCGGCATACATGCAAGCAGAATACTGCATAGTAAATAAATAAATAAATAAAATTACAAAGAAAAAATGTTTTGAATGAGACTAGTCCCAACAGAAAACCCTTCACCATTTTTCTTTTTAAACTTTTTCCTCCTGCTTTGACATGTGTAGTGGAATCACACCACTGATAAAGAAATCTCAGCCAAATTCTATCCATTAAATTTCCCCTTAACCACTACCTTTACTGCCCACCTCCTAGAGGTGTGTTATCTTTGCATAAGTGAAAGCGGACAGCACTGCCCTTATGGCTGGCTTATTTCACTTCCTGCCATGTCCTCAGGGTTCATTCGTATAATGTGTTTCAGATAACTTTCTAAAACTGAGAAATAGTCCACCATATAGATATCCTTATCTGTTGATGGGCACTTGGATTAACTGCTGTCAACAATGCTTCTGTGATCATGGATGTGCTGGTTCCCTCTTTGAGATCCTGCTTTCATTAAGTTTATGTATAGTTATCCAGAAGCAGTTGGTTCACATGGTGACTGTTTTCTGTGGCTACTGTACCTTCAAATTACTACCCAAAGAATACAGGTCCCAGCCTCACTTCTGTGTCAACACTGGTTGCTTCTGGGTGGTAGCCATTTCCACACTGTGGGTCTGATTTGGTATTTTCAATGCTTACTGACCTTCAGCATCTTTGTATGCCCTTTATTGGCCATTTGTGTATGTGAGGACTGGCTTTTCAGAGTCTGCCCAGTAATTCAACTATACTGCTGTGCCGTGCTTTACAGCATGGATGATCATCCTCTTTGGACACATCACCTACATTCACTTTCTCACATCTGTGGGTTACCATGTCATTCTGTTAATTATGTCTACTAAGGCACATGAATTTTTCATTTTGATGTATTCCAATTTATTTTTAATTTTGTTCCTATAATTTTGGTGTCATATCCAAGAAACCATTCTCAAACCCAATGTCATGTGGCCTATGTGGCTTTTCTTTCTTCTTTTCTTTTTCTTTGTGTAACAGCCCTGGCTGTCCTGGAATTCACTTTGTAGTCTAGACTGGCTTCGAATTGGCAGAGCTCCTCTTGCCTCTGCCTCCTGAGTGCTGGGATAAAAGGTGTGCACCGAGTTTTACTTTACTTTTTGCTTTTATGTAAACATCTAACTTCATTAATTTGCACATAGATATACAGTATCATTTGCTTTTATGTAAACATCTAACTTCATTAATTTGCACATAGATATACAGTATCATTTGCTGAAAGAGCTTCCTGTTGACATGAAATGGTCTTGGAATTTTCTGCAGATTTTTTTAAAAACTATACTTCTAAGAATCTACTTCCAGGCCCCCCTCTCCTACCACATTTCCTTATTAGGGTTATTTTCAGGCTATTAGCACACTATTTTGGTTGTCACAACTTTGCAGATTTTCTGTTTGATATATCTATTTTAAAGACAGTGTTGGAGGGTCTAGTCCAGACTCACCTTACTGCTACCACCCATAGACTCCTTCTGCAGCACATCCAGTAAGCTCTCCAGAGTCTAACCCAATGTGCCTCTCTACTCTCCTGTCCATGAGCCCTCCGCACAGCCCAGGTTCCACATCCAGTTCCTGGCTTTGTCTGGCCATCCCTACCTGCACTGCAGCCTATCTCCAGTCAGAACAACCTACTACAGGTCCCCCCATCTCCATCTCCACTTCTAACCCCTTCACCCAGCTCTAGTCTTCAATATCCCTCTCTAGGCTGTAGCTAGGTGAGTCGCCATGATCCTCTCCAACCTGCCAGACCCAGCCCAGGTCCCACGCCCTCCAGTACTCGGGCTCCGTCTGGCCACCCCTTCTCCTGCAATCAGTTTCTAGGGTTCTGCCCAGAACCACCCTATCTGTATCTTCATACCACATAAACCAAAGTTCCTCCCATACCACAGTCAACCTTCTCACTCAGGCAGATCCACCCTCATACTCTAGGGGAGTCCAAGAGGCAGTTCTTGTACACTAGCCCTCTCTGTCCATCTGAAGCCATTTCCAAAGTCTAGGCCAAATTGATCCACATATCCTTTCTTCTGCCCCAACCTGCTCTGTCCCTATCAGACTCAGAATAAAAGAAATCCATATGCCCAGATATTGCAAAACTATAAACAATATGAAAGAGGTATGTGCCAATGATTGCAGTGAGAATCACGCAGATGAACCCAGGACACAGAATTTAAAAGGACAATCATAAATTTCATCAAATAACTCAAAGAATTTAAAGAACATCCAAACAGCTCAGTGAAATTGAGAAGAATAAGCCTGAGTGAAGTCCAAGAAAGCACAAACTTAAGGCTGATGGGAATGAGCAAGACAGCCCAGGACGTTCAGGAATGGAATTTAATCAGGAGACATGAACACTGGAGATGAGGACGAAACTGTAAAACCAAACAACTAGAAAACTCAAGTAGAGTGAATGAGCAGAAAACAGAGATAAAGTGGAGGATCTAGACAAAATAAGGGAGGAAAAATTAAAAACACAAGAAAGGAATATATAGGAAATGTTGGACACCATAAAAAAACAACTCCGAATTATAGGCACAGATGAGGGAGAAGACTCCCAAGTCAATGGCATAGACCAAATCTTCAACAAGATTATAGAAAAAAGTCTTCCAAAACTAAGGAAAGAAACATCCTTATAGATACAAGACATATACAAAACACCAAATAGACAAGATCAAAAAAGAAAATCCCCAGAGCATCTCATAGTTAAAGTACTAAATACACACACAAAGAGCATGTATTGAAAGCTACAAGAGAAAAACCCATTAGAGTAACAGCTGACTTCCTCAATGGGAAGTCTGAAAGCCAGAAGAGCCTAAAGCAATGCATTCCAATTCCTAAAAGACCATGATGGCCAGCATAGAATGTTATACCCAGCAAAACTATCTGCCATAATAGAAGGAGAAAGAAAAACTTTTCATAATATAAGCAGCCTAAAAAAATTATATGTAAAGAAAATGGACCAATACTTTGGGCTGAAAAAAGGAATGAGCATAGCTGAGAGACTGGAAAGAAATGCAAAGCGACTATTATTAAAACACAGATTATCAATGAGAACAAAACAACACAAAATAACACAATGACTGCAATTGCCACACACGTTTTAATAGTAACTTTATGAATGCCTCAATCAAAAGACACAAGCTAACTGGATCAAGAAACAAAATTCCATCAATTGCCTACAAGAAACACAACTCAGTTTTAAAGATAGGCACTGAGTTAGAGGATGGACAAAAGTGCTCCCATCAGATTAGACCTGAAAGCAAGCATGTGTCACTATCCTAATACTGCCACAACATACTAATCAGAAGAGAGAAAGAGGAACACTTCATTCTTATCAAGAAACAGCTAAGATGACATTACCATTCTAAACATATATACACCAAATTCTGGGGTGCCTAATTTCATAAATTTTCATTTCTACTAGTGGAATTTAAAGACACAGATTAATATGAACCCATTAATAGTAGATGATTTCAATATAGCAATTTTTCTAATAGGCATCTTAGTTACTATTCTATTGCTGTGAAGAAACACCATGGCCAAGACAGTTTATAAAAGAAGGCATTTAACTAGGGGTTTGCTTGCAGTTTCAGAGAGTGAGTTCAAGACCATCATTGTGGGGAACCTGGTGGCAGGCAGGTGGGTGTGGCAGCGGCTGGAACAGTAGCTGAAAATTTACATCTTATCCACAGATTGGAGGCAGAGGGTCTGACATGGGCTTTTGAAACCTTGAAGCCCCACCTCCAGTGACAGGCTTCCTCCAACAAGGACATACCTCCTAATCTTTCCCCAAATAGTTCCCCCAAGTAGGGACCAAACATTCAAATGTATAAGTCTCTGTAAGGCCATTCTCATTCAAACACCACCACAACAGGTCATCTGAACAAAAACAATGAAACATCAGAATTAATTGCCAGCACATACCAAATGGACTTAACAAATTATATATATATATATATAAAATATTCTACCCAAACACCAAAAGAATATACATTCTACTTAACAGTACATGGAAGCTTTTCTAAAGTGGACCACCTCCTGGGACAAAAAAACCCTTTATAAATTCAAGAAGATTGAAATCAATCCTTGTATCCTATTCCGACCATAAAGCAACACAACTTAAAACTGACAGCAAAAAAATCTCTAGTAAGTACACACACTAATGGAGATTAAAAACTCATTACTGAATGATGAATGGGCCGAAGAGGAAATCAAGAAAGAAATAATTTCCTGGAACTAAATGAAAATGAAAATATAATAAAACCTCTATAAGACCCTGAAAACATTCCTACAAGGGAAATGTATAGCTCCTACAAATGTCTACATTAAAATTAAAGACATGGTGGACTAGCCTGTAATCCAAGCACTTTGGAGGCAGAGGCACATAGAGTTCCAGATTAGTTAGCCTAATCTTTGTAGCGAGTTCCAAAACAGCCAGGGTTATGTAGAGAGACCTTGTCTCACTGCCACCCCTCCAAAAAAAAAAAAATTCAGAAAGAGCACAAAAAAAGCAGCTTTGTGATGCAACTACAAAAGCTGGAAAATAAGAACAGACCTAATCCAAACTCACGACAAGAATAAAAATAAGAGCAAAGAAAAAAAAAAAACAATCAACAAATTAAGAGCTGGTTCTTTCAGAAGATAAATCAAAGTTCAACAAATCAAAAGAAATAAGAGAATCCAAATAAACAGAATCAGAAATGAGCAGGGAAACATTATCACAGACACTAAAGAAACTCAGAGTGTTATACAGGAATACTTTAAAAACCTAAAAGAAATTAAATAAAGAAGTCAACAACCTACAGAGATCTATATCAAACGAGGAGATTGAAATAGTAATAAGTATCCTTCCAGACCTATGCACAGCAGAATTCTACCAGACTTTCAAAGAAGACCTATAGCCAATCCTTAAACTATTAAGAAAAAGAGAGGAAAAAAAGAAGAAAAGAAAAGAAAGCGGAGTACTCCCAGTCCAAACCCTTCTCTCACTCCCAAAACCAGAAACAAAAGAAAACTATAGGCCAATAGATCTGATGGACACAGACTCTAAAACGTTCAATAAAGTACTTATGAACAGAATATCGACATATATGAAAAGATCATACACCATGGCCAACTTTGCTTTTTCCCTGAAATATAGGATAGCTCAACATATATAAGTGAATAAATGCAACAAACCACATAAGTGGACTTAAAAGAAAAAAATCACATGATTATCTCAATGCAGAATAATGCAGAAAAGGTTGACAAAATCCAACATACCTTTATTATAAAAGTCCTAGAGAATGTATAACTAGAGGAAATATATCTCAACACAATAGAAGTTATATATGAGAAATCCACAGTCAACTTATCTTAAATGGAGAAGAGATTAAAGCAGCCTCACTGAAGTTAGAAATGAGACAGTGCAGTCCAGTATCTTTACTTCCTTCCAATATTGAGCTCAAAGCACTGGCTGAAACAAAAAGGGAAAAAAACAGAAGGAAACCAAAAAAATACAAATGGGGAAAGATGTAAAACTATCCCTGTTTGCAGATGAACTAATACTATACATTAGTAGATCACCAAAATTCTACCAGAAAACTAGAAACAATAAATTGAGCAATGTGAGAGAATACAGAATCAACTTTGTGTGTGTGTGTTATATATATACTTTTATAATAAAGGTATGTTGGATTTTGTCAACCTTTTCTGCATTATTCTACACACACACACACACACACACACCCTTTTCTATACACTAACAACAAACATGCAGAGAAATCATGGACACATTCCTATTAACAATAGCATCAAAGAAATTAATCTAGGAATAAACTTCACTAAGCAAATGAAGATCCTCTACAGTGAACACTTTAAACCTCTGAAGAAAAAGAAAAAGACACTAGAAAATGGAAAGACATCTCTTGCTCAGAATTAGTAGAAAATGACCATTTTACCAAAAACTATTTACAGATTCAATTCAATAAAAATAAAAATCCTCATTTCATTATTCACAGAAATAGAAAAATCCTACAATTCATATAAAACCACAAAAGGCCTCAGCCAAAACAATCCACAGCAAAAATAACAGTGCTGGAAGAACTGATGGTCCAGATTTGAAGCTATATTATAGAGCCATAGTAATAAAGACATGGTACCTGCATAAAAAGAGACCAATGGAACAAAATTGAAAACCTAAAAGAGAGTATATGTAACTTCAGCCATTTAATATTTGACAAATATGCCAAAAACTTAGACTTGAGAAAAGAAAGTATCTTCAGCAAATGGTGCTAGAAAAACTAATATCCACACACAGATATAATCTTGCATGAAAACTAACTCCACACAGATCAAGGACCTAAATATGAAACTGGAAACACTGAAGCTGCTAAAAGAAACATAGACAGTGTCCTACAGGATAGAGGTGTAGGAAATTTGCCCAAGGATAAGGCCAACAACTGACAAGTGGGACTTTATAAAACTAAAAACTTCTGCACAGCTAAAGAAACAAACAGAGGAAGCCCACAGAATGGGAGAGAATCTTTGCCACCTATATATCTAACAGAATTAATATCCGTTAATGTGTAAAGAATTCAAAAATGACCAATTCAAAAAATGGGACTGGGATCTGAACAGAGAGTTCTCAAACGAGGGAAAAAAGAAAAATTTACAGTCCCTAGCAGGGACAGGAGATGCTTCTGCTTCTGGACCCTAGGGATGATCACAGTGAAAAAGGATGCTGCTTTCTGAGAGTCATGCCTAATATGTCTTCAAATTGCCCCTCCCAGACACTAGGCAATGCTAGTTCTTTCCATGATACTGGATTAAGTTAGTCCTGTGTAAAAATGCAAGAACTTAGTTTAATAAGGGGTGGAAAGCATAAAACAAAGATGGCTGTTTGTCTTGGTGAATGGTAAGTAGACAGCCCCAAGTCAGCCTGAACCACAACACTCAAGGACGAGAGCTCGGCTGCTTCAGACACAATGTGGACCCAGTCTCCCCAGGGAGCATCAGCCAGGACACCCATAGCAGGGCAGTTCAAGATACAGAGCCAGGTTACAACCTGCACGCAGCATATGTAGATTTTTGAGAAAATTATTTTAAGTCTCTGAGCTTCTATTTTCTCCTTTTTAAAAAATTGGGGCTCATTGTGTTTCCCAAAGAGTTAGTCTTATTGACACTGACTGATAGCTGTAAGAATCCAATGACCTTGGATTCGTCTCCCCCCCCCCCCCCGCCTTTCCCTCTCTTTTCCCAGGTCTCTCCACCCCAGCTCCTCCTTCCCCAAAGGCTTACTACTGTAGGGTTCTCAACTAAGCTCCTGAGAGTGTTATGGTAAATGTTTTTGGTGGGAGAGGGATAGAAGCCTTATCAAGTGGTGGTTTCCGAACCAAGAAGCAGTCTCAGGAAGGGGACACTATACCATGGAATCATGATATGGACAGTGGTTTTCTACTTTAAACTGTAGAAACTCTGCAATTTCCTTCTAAAGAAAATAGCTTATATCTGTAAAAAAAACAAAAAAACCAAAAAACCAAAAAACTACGCAAGCAAGAGAGGCTAGCTTTTCTCACAAGCATTTGGTAAATGAATCCTTTCTAATATAAAATCAGTTTGAGAACACTACCATAGAGTGCAAAATTGATGTTTTGCATTTCTGGCTTCTTTCATAAGAAAAACATTACCTTTTCTGATTATGTTTTGAACAATACACACAGATCCTTCAGGAAGCAACTTGTCCCTGTGGGGATTGGGAGAGGATCAGAGTTAAGCACTGAAACAAGCAATTAATCCCATTAGAGGATAAGGCACTCATGTTCAATCAGAGAAGCAAGTTGAGAGTGAACTGTTGTATGACCAAGAGGTTATTTGTCAAAGTGAATAAATTAAAGACCCAAGAGCAACTAGATGCACAAGAGGGGCTAGGTAGACACATGGCACTGGCCGGGAATGGGCAAGGCTTCATGTCTGAGGGAAGGACTGCCTCCCTCTTTGCAAACTGAGGGAAGCAGGGTCTGTGCCATATACTGCTGTCTTCATTCTCACAGATGTGTCCTAAGAACTCCCAGATCTTACACACGTGCAGTCTAGACAGCCGCACATGGCTGGGAGCTCCAGAGCCTATACTGCATAGATTTATGCAGTGTCTCTGTGGATGATGTCACAGATATAGTAAGGACCAAGTGGTAGACCTGCAGTGCCAGGACTGAGAATTGAAGAGCCCAAAGCAGAACCTTTGTTTCAAACTTTGTTAGAACCTGGAATAATATGTCTATCCAGAAGTCAGCCCAAAGGAAGAGTAGGCTCAGTGTCTCCAAATGCTTTAGCTCAGCAAAACCTGGCTAGTTAATATTATTAATATTTAAAAACCAAAAACACCATAGAAATGTCTATCTGGCCGGGTGCTGTCTGAAATGCTGTCACTCAGCAGTTTGCTTTCCTGTAGAACAATCCATAGAGTTTCATATTTCATCATTGAAGCAGAATTGAAAGTGATCCTAAGGCCTTTC
Organism: Ondatra zibethicus; assembly: GCA_004026605.1. NCBI lineage: Eukaryota > Metazoa > Chordata > Mammalia > Rodentia > Cricetidae > Ondatra > Ondatra zibethicus. Next base: position 93,296 of record PVIU01006793.1, read on the forward strand.
ACTGATATTTCTCACTAGCCGCCTGGTGGCAAGAGTGTAAAAGGCAGGATTCGGACTTTATTAAGGTAGTCCACATCATGACTATTGCACATGTTCAGTCCACACTTAAAACACGCAGCAGTGAGCCAAATAAGATAAGGACTAAGGCTTAAAGTCTTCTAACATTAATTTTCTAAAGGATTTTAAATGGATGTCACCCTCTAGCATAAGAAGAACCTTCAATAAAACATCCATGCTGTTTGTATCAAAATTTAGTGACACAAAGAAGTGCTAGTGCACTCTGGATGCCAGCACTTCAGTTTCTTCACGTGACAAATCGAACCACCATCAATTTGCCAGTTGTCAAGTGAATTCTGTGACAGGAACAAGTGTCCGATGTGTCTACCACTCAGCACTGCTGCAGGAGTCTTTCCAGAACCAGGAACTCCTGTGTTGCTGACCCGCAGCAAAGCAATTAAAAACAGTGTCTTCATTTGCTTTTATTATCCACCATCTGTGTCAAAGTTGGCTGCACAAAGTTCACAAAAGGAGGCACAGCGATCACAACTCAACAATGCCAACCACAGGCTTTGTCTTTACCAACGCCACCCTCCAGTGGCCTGGGGCACATACAAATACACCCACAGTAACCCTATTTATCTTGGAGAAAAGGATGGGTACCTGATACAGTTACTTATTAATTATTAACAAGTCTCTTAGAACAGTAGGAAACAGGTGGAAAAACAAGATGTTGTGAACTTTAAACCTGGCCCTGGCCTGTGGGCAGGAGCAGGCACTGAGGTCCTGGGCATCGTGCCAGGGAGGGCTGGACACATCCTGCAGATGCTTTGATGCTCTCGTTTGGTTGCTTGCTTGGTTCTTTATAGTAAAGACAAGACCTTCCTGCTGCAGCCAGCCTCACCAACTTTACCACTACCCCGGAAAGGAGACTGCCAAACACTGTCCTCACATTGGTAGCACTGGTTGCCTTTGACCTGCTGGTGTGTTCAAAGCTCCAGACACTTGGGGGTCTGGGAAAACAAACCTTTATGGCCCTGATGTCACAATGGCCTACACAAATATGGCCTTGGCAACCATTCTGTGAATTTTTAATGCTTTTGTCAAAACAAAAATGTTTTTCATGCTGTGTTAAACACTCAGCAAGTAAAGGTAATTCTTTCTAGGTCCCTGACACCAAACCTTATGACCAGAGTTTGATGGCTGGGAACCATGTGGTGGAAGGACAGAACCAAATCCTGACCTCTACATGCATGTTATGGTACACGTGCTCCCTCCGTTGTGTGTGTGTGTGTGTGTGTGTGTGTGTGTGTGTGTATGTGTATAATTTTAAAAACTTAAGACAGTTATATACCATCTTCAAAGTACAGTGACCAACAGTGCAGACATAGTCTTCTCGTCACTTTTGCCCATTCTGAGTATGAAAGTGACTGGAAAAATCCCCAAACACTGACCCTGGAAGGAGCCTTGTGCACACAGGCCAGGTACATTGGAATGGAAACATGCTGGCTCCTGCTGTTCTCAGCAGCCAGACTCCTGTCAACAGGCTGAGGAGCAGTTCCAGACCTCAGAAGGTGCCAATAACCCACTGGCGCCACCTGCAGCTCAACCTAAATCCAATGGGGTGGTCACTTTGAGACTGCTGGTCTTGGCCAGATTCCAGGCTTAAATGCTTGAGTTTCACTCTCTGGTTCATGGTCCAGGCCACACAGGGTGTGCAACACAGTCTAAGTGTAAACCTACAGGCATCTCACTCAGGTTTTGATAGTCTCTGGCATCACTGCTGGTCAACACCCACCAGACAAACAAAAGAGAGCTAAGTACTCCAGATCCTAGAAGGTGGGCGACTCGGGTAGGCGCCAGTTACCCAGGCAGGCATGTTCAGACAGCTGAGGCCTGAAATGAGATCTAGAATTTGCAAGCTCCATCTCAGCAAGGTGGGGGGTGGCTCAGGGTAGGATACCACTCTCTGGAGGAGAGCACAGTGACACTCTCCAACTTCATCCAGGTGAAAACCACTTTGTGTGCAAATTAATAAACAGTTGATATAGAAAACCACCAGTGAGTTAGGCATACTGGTACACACCTATAATTCTAGAACTCTGGCTCATAAAGAAAGATTGCAAATTCAAGGTCATCATGGACTATAACCACCCTATTAAAAATAAAAACTATAAAACTGGGCACAAGGAAGGGGAGGGAGCTTGCAAGCCACTGGCCCTGTTTCTTTGCCAATGTATCAGGGAATTCAAGATGCCTCCTAATCCCTAATCAGAAGCAGAGGTTCCTCATCTCACCTTCAGAGTTTCCACGAGCAGCGAGTTCCTGCAGTCTTTCTGAAATGGACTTACGCTGCTGCCCTGTTAAACTCAATCACTTTCCGAACCTGACTCTCAATGAAACAGAGTAAGACATGTTCCTCTGCAGCTGCTATGTAGGTTCCAGGAAAGGAGGCCGAGTCTAGGCCAGCAGGAGAGGAGCTAAGAATGCAGGTGCATGGGTGCCATGCTTCTTCACACACCCAGGGCCCCATCCATGCTAGCTGCTGACTAAGTAGTGACTGCCCACACTTGGCTAAGAAACACGGCAAAGGATCTGGCTTTTGGACTATTTTCCAGGCTACTGGAGGGGAGCATGCGTTTAACTTACACTTGGCAACTGCTCAGAACGTGTTTACTCTGCCAGGCACAAACACTCTGGTCAAAGGTGGGGGTGGAGGGTTAGCTAACAATCCAGGTCTTGTTCTAACTCACCCTCTGCTAGTGGGAGATACAGGGAACTGGGCATCACCGCCCAGCTGCAGGCGGGTAATTTCCAGCCTCTGCCCGCAGGGCTCTGCTGTTCTCTCTGAGCCGACTCGGGCAGGAAGGCAGTCCTGGCCCGACTGTTCTCCCCTTCCTTCACTTTCCTACAGCATCACTCCTTTGAATTCTGGAACTTTTTGTTAGAAGTACTCTAACTTTTGAAATAGGAATATCTACACTACAACACGGTTTTATTTTTCAAGGGCAACTCAAGCTATGGTAACACTGTGAATGTGTGTGTTCTGGGGCTCAAACTCAAGCCTTCAAAGGCAGGCATGCACTACTGGTGAGCCATTTTACCAGCTCAATCAAACATAAACTTTGCATTGTCAACAGAAAAATGAAATCAGAAGAAACCTGGGAGAGCAACTTAAAATACTGCACAAGGTCATTCTCTACACCTCTAGGTAGTTTATTACCAAAATAACTGAGAAAGGTAAGAATTTAACCCATTTAAACAACTCTCGTACTTAGAAGTATGACCCACTCAAGGTGAAGAAATGAAAAACACAAGCAAGGCTCCTGCATAGGCTGCCAAATGTGAGCTCTATTTAGAAGCTTACCAGTCAATTTCTTTAGGACGGAGAAGCCAAACAACTTCATGAAGTTCAAGTCCAAGCTCTTGGTTACAGGCAGGGGTGAGTGGTCCCTGGACAAGGAAAAGCAAGGCCCAATGGGGGGGAACATGGGATCTATAGTAGTTAGCTAGGCTCAACACAGGACAATCAACAGGAATACTTGGAAGATAATCACCATGTTAGTAACTCGTTGTGGTGAACAAACACCTGACAGAGCATATTAAGGTAGGAAACATTCATCGTGGCTGATAGTTTGAGGGGTACAGTGCATCACAGTGGGGTAAGGCAAGAGCGTGAAGTTGCTTGGTTACATCCAGGCATAGGCCTCAAGGCTCATTCCCTACTCCCAAGCTACTCACTTCTTCCATCTACGCCCCCTTTAAAGGTTCTACAACCTCCCAAAACAGTAATGAGGACAAGGTGTTCAAATACATGAACCTATTCTATGGAGGTCGTATTTGAAACATAACAAGCACCAAATACAATCAAAAGATATCAAACTTGAAACTCCACTTACACTACTAAAGGCATATTGAATACAACCTAGAATCTCACACTAGGTAGCCATGCCTGTTCGTCCATGTAAGAACAAACCACCAGGTACCACCCTGTCTCAGGCCTGCTGCTGATTGTCATTTCCAGGTCACCCTACCAGGCAACAGCCATCATACTCTGCAAATCCAGAGAGGAAACAGAAACTAAGGAACAAAACATCCACCCCACAAAGACAAATTCAAAAGTCAGCACCTAGACCTATAATCATCCCAGACCCAGATGACGAGATGCCAGCATAAAGCCATAAGAACTGACAGGGAAATACGTCTCCACTAAGTCCAGCTACCCCACCACTGCAGGCCCTCAATATTCCAGCATAGCTGAAGCACAAGAAAAAAGACCTTAAAACTGACTATATGAAGGTGATAGAGATCTTAAAGGAGGAATGAATAAATCCCTTAAAGAAATACAGGAAAACTGCATGGTGGTGGTGCGTGCCTTTAATCTCAGCACTCAGGAGGCTGAGGCAGGTGGATCTCTGTGAGTTCAAAGCCAGCCTGGTATACAGGGCAAGTTCCAGGAAAGTCTCCTCAGCACATAATATTAAAAACACTAAACATACAAAGAATAGTAAAAGATGCAAGGGAAAAAACATGTAACATATAAAGGCAGACCTATTAGAATTATGTAAACATGTAACATATAAAGGCAGACCTATTAGAATTATGTAAACATGTAACATATAAAGGCAGACCTATTAGAATTATGTAAACATGTAACATATAAAGGCAGACCTATTAGAATTATGTAAACATGTAACATATAAAGGCAGACCTATTAGAATTATG
>PVIU01006794.1:0-98036 GCA_004026605.1 Ondatra zibethicus
AAGAACTAGTTCCAGGACAGGTCCCAATGCTACAGAGAAACCCTGTTTTGAAAAATGAAAAACCAAACAATCAAGAGAGAGAGAGAGAAAGAGAGAGCACTACTTGGATGCTGGTTAAAAGAAGACAGGTCAGACCACAGGTGTAAGTAAAAACCCACTACCTACATGTAGGTGGATCCCTGTGAGTTCGAAGCCAGTGAGTTCGAGTCTACAGAGTTAGGACTGGCTCCAAAGCTGCAGAGAAACCCTGTCTTAAAAAACCAAAGGAAGAAAGAAAGAAAGAAAGAAAGAAAGAAAGAAAGAAAGAAAGAAAGAAAGAAAGAAAGAAAGGAAGGAAGGAAGGAAGGAAGAAAAGAGGGTAGAAAGGAGGCTGAAGAAGAGAGAAAAGGTAAGATGAAGTCAAAGATAAAGACGGGTCACAGTGTTTGGCTATAAGCACTTTAGAAAAGCAAGTCAAAATTTCAGATAGAGACAATACAAGCAGCTGACACACTCTAGACTCTGTTTCTACCGTGGGATTCTTGTCATTCTAGGCCTGGCTTCCCTTGTCCAGAAAACACCATATGGAATTGTTCCCTGGCCTTGCTGGGCATAAGGAACTATCTTCTGTGCCCAACGTGTACACCTCTCTTTGTTGGCTTTATATTGAAATTCCCACATATGGAGTTGGGGGCTGCTACTCACAGGGTCACCAAGTAGCCACATATCAGCCTAATCAACCTTGTATTTTATTTACTCTTTAATCTTGAACAAAAGAAGATTTAGTGAATGGCCACCATGTCATCCTATGGTGGACCAGAGGGGAGAGAAGGAGCCAGTTTGCCACATAGGAAGAGTCTGTATATGATCCAAGCAATTAAAAAACAAAAGTAGAACATTAAAAACAGCAATTAAAAAAAGTATCTGTTATGCTGATTTTTTTAAATAATTAGAGACAAGATCTAGCTCTCTAGTCTGGCAGAACACTTCTACTGTAGCCCTGCCCCTTGAGTGTCACTGGGGTGTCCAGCTGATGGCTAGGTTTCAGTGGGATTTAACTCCTCTGCCTTTGTCACTTTGGTTAGTGTTACCAATCAAAGACAATTATCAGAAAGCAGTCCCATCCACTGTCTTTTCCTGAGCAGTGGTCCTTCTGAACCCAAGAAAGACTCCATACCATTCTCTGGTTTCAGAAGATGTGTTCAAGGACATCAAGGGGCACTCCAAGCATTCAGGAGGGCAAGCTGCTTTTGCATGTTTCCTCTGTGTGTATACCGAAGTGAAATGCTAGGCACTAAGGGCCTTGAATCACTCGGGGAAGGAGAGATTAAACATGGATCAGTCTGACCACAGTGTGAGCCTCTGAACTCATTCTGTTGGTTGGAAAGGGACCCTCCACTGCACGGGAATGGGTAGGTAGGAGACGAAGAGAAGGAAGAGGAAAATAACTGTTGCATGGATTAAATATCAAATAAATTAAATAAGCTAGTATCCTAGTGGTTAATACCCACGGTCCTCTGGAAATTGTGACATGGTGTCCACCGCCCATGAAGAACCAGGGGGACATCTGAAAACCATTTCGAATGATTCCAATTTATTTCTCTTTGTTATATACTGGGGACTGAACCTAAGCTCTTGTATATGCTAGACAAACTAACTCTCTCTCTCTCTCTTTCTTCCTCCCTCCCTCCCTCACCCCATCCCTTTCTCTCCCTCTCTCTCTCATTTGCAAATTACCTAAAGAAATGTCTCTCCCATCTCTCCTCACCCCCTCCTCTTCCTGCCACCTCTCTCCATTCTCCACCATAGACTTTTAGTGCGAAGGAAAACTTCTAGGCAGCAGATTGGGAGGTGGGTGTCACACTCACAGCCAACAGCAGATTTCATCTGCGAGGAAGAGGTCTGAACACTCCCAAGTTAATCATTTCTAGCCTTTCCCATCCTTCCTTAATTAAGTGCTAACTGAATAGCGGAAGAGTCGGTGCCCTGGGAATTCTGAGAGAGAATATCAATGGAACTGAAAATGCTCGGTGACTTATGCTAGTCCTACTTCAATCAAAATTTTCCCAACTAGTAAAACAAAGGGCCACTTTCGGGGTCCTACAGAAACCTAATACTGTAGAAGGTTCCTAAAATACACACATACATGAAGATGATCTAAATGAAATCACCAAAGAACAGGGCAGCAACTGGACAACTCTCGTCAACAAACAGAGCTTCCGGTACCAGGAATGAATTACGTCTAATTGAGTTGTTGGTCAAAGAGGTTCCACAGGAACCCCAAACAACCCAAGATATTGCCTAGGTTATTGCTTGCTCTCCACAAACTTATGGCAAGGACCTATTGCTGGAGAAAACACTTATACAACTCATTGAACGTGGAGAAGTCAAGCTGGTGCCTATCTACCTAGGGCCTTCACAGCCCAGTGTTCATAGTATTGGAAGGTACTCTGTATGCTGCCGAAGGACAAAGGTAAACACTAACCCAGCTACAGACACTTCAAGCTACAATGGTGACCTGCCTGCAGGATAGGCTGATACACTAGTGGCACAAAGTTTGAGGGAATAACCAACTAATACCTGATTTTACTTAAGGCCTACTCCAGAGATGAAATCCATACCTGACACTGTTAAGGTGTCTGCCTAGTCTCAGATAGGCCATAGACTTAAGGGAAAATCAAATACTATTGTTCTGGTAAAAAAAAAAAGAAAGAAAGAAAGAAAGAAAGAAAGAAAGAAAGAAAGAAAGAAAGAAAGAAAGAGAGAGAAAAGAAAAACAATCACAAAAAAGACTCCTAATAATATTCTGCTATGCTCACAGATCAGCACCTTGCTCAGACATCATCAGAGATGTTTCCTCCTGCAGCAAATGGGAACAAACAAAACAAATAAACAAGAAAAGAAGTCAAAGAGACAGCACAAGAAATATATAGATGCAGAAAGACACACTTTTGCACTCTCAGGAATCCCATAAAAACACAAACCAGAAGCCATAATATATTCACAAAGGATCAGCCAGGTGGGGGGCGGGAAGCCCTGATGAAGTCTTAGGAGATAGAGAACCTCCAGAGATGCCACTGAGTTTGTTTCGTGTTGACTGTCTACTGCTGGTTTCTATCCCCAGTTAGACTTCGTTGGAGAAAGCTAATTTTTTATTTGAGAAGTGGTCAACTGGAAATACTTTCTGAGTAAGAGATGGGGGCTCGTGTCCTCTTCTCTCCGCTCTGGGACCCCATCTGGTGTGGACCCAGGCACAGGCCCTGTGTGTGCCGCCACAGTCTCTGTGAGTTCACACGTGCACTGGTCCTCCTGTGTTTGGAAGGCCTTGTTTCCTTGGTGCCCTCCAACCCCTGTGGCTTTTACACTCTTTCTGCCTCCTCTTCCACAGGGGTCCCTGATCCCCGAGGGAAGGGATTTTATGGAGACATCCCATCCAGGACTGAATGTTCCAAGTTCCCTCACTCTCTGTACATTGTCTGGGTGTGGGTCTCGGTGCTTGCTCCCATCTGCTGGACAGACACCTATCGTGGACACCCAGACGGTGTCAGGTATGTGCTCCATCTGCGGGAATACACCTTAAGTAAAATAAGGTATTGGTTGGCTACTCCTTGCAGATACCTACAGAAACAGCTGACCCGAGTAAGTGGGAGCTCGCTGACTCTGGACTGACAGCTCGGGGACCTGCGTAGGACTGAACTATGCCCTCTGAATGTGGATGAAAGTTCTGTGGCTTAGGTAGTCTGTGGGGTCACTGGCAGTGGGACCAGAATTTAGCCCCAGTGCATGAACTGAATTTTTGGAGTCCATTCCCTATGGAGGGATACCTTTCCCTGTGGAGGAAGACCTTGCTCAGCCTCCATACTGAGGGGAAAGGCTTGGTCCTGCCTCAACTTGAAATGCCAAGCTTTGTTGACTCCCCATGGGAGGTCTTACCCTTTCTGGGGAGTGGATGAGGGAGGGAATGGAGAGGAAGCTGGGGAGAACAGCAGGAGGGGAGGGAGGGGGAGCTGTAGTTGGTATGTAAAATGAAAAAAATCTTTTAAATAAAAAAATTTTTTAAAAAGTCTTCCCAAGTGATTCTAGTTTGTGTCAAGTTGATGTAAAACTAACCAATACATTCAGCTTTGAGGACTCATCGCTTTTAGATATAGCTTCCTCTATACTACCCACCTAGTTTTTTTTTTTATTGTTAAGATTTTTTTATTTAACCATTTCAAATTATTTTTACACTTTAGGGCAAGGCAATGGGTTTCAGGCCCCTACCTCAAAATGAAAAGTCACCATTTGATTATCTATGCAATTCAGTCTCAATAAAATAAAGTAAATGAGATCATGATTATAAACTAAAAATAATAGGACTTACAGAAGTTAACACATTATTATTATTGAAACATGTTTTATTTTCCAAAAAAAAACTAAAACTGATTTTTTGTGTGTTGCTTGCTTTATGAAAATGTCACCAGTTGGTACATTTTCTTTAAATCCTACTCTCATTTCTTTATTTTAAATTTTCTATTCATTTTATATATCAACCACAGTTCCCCCTCCCTTCCCTCCTCCTGATTCCCCCCACCTCCCATCCACTCCTCAGAAAGGGCAAGGCCTCTCATGGGGAATCAACAACACCTGGCATGTCCAGTTGAAAAAGGACCAAGACCCTCCTCACTGCACCAAGGTTGAACAAAGCATCCACCATTGGGAATGGGCTCCGAAAAGCCAGCTCAGGCACCAGCGATAGATCCTGATCCCACTGCCAGGGGCCCCACAAACAAACCAAGTCACACAGCTGTCACCCATATGCAGAGGGCCTAGTTGGATCCCATGCAGGCTCTGGTCCAGAGTCTGTGAATGCCCATGGACTCGGGACAGCTATCTCTGACCACCCACCTAATTTTGATTCATACATCAGAAAAATGTTCATTAAGTACCAGGCCCATGACTTGCGCATCTGTAGAAGGTTCCTCAAAAGGGAGCAGGAAACTGGGTTTAGATCCATTACACCGGTGCTCTCAAATCACCCATTTGGCTTCTGTCTCAATGATACTGAGGGTCTTTGTAAATAGATTTTTGTTTTCAACCAAAAGCATGAAAAGCTGAGTTGTGGGTGTGGAGATGACTCAGCTGGTAAAGCACTTGGTATCTATGCTTGAGGACCTGAATTCAGTCCACAGCACTTAAAAAGCCAAAGCATTGCAGTGTGAATGTGTAACCCCCTTTCTGGGAAAGTGATAAGACATAACTCTCTAAGACTCTCCAGTCAGCCAACACAGCCTAAATAGTGCTAGGTCCCAGTAAGAAACTCTGGTGCACAGCTCCTGGAGAATGGTGCCCAAGCTTGATCTCCTGCCTCCACGTGCACACGTCTGCACATCTCCACTCCCAAACATACACATGTTACACACGCGCGCACAAGCAGGAAAAGGAGATTCTGTAGCCTTGTAAAACTTTGCACAATAATTCTGCTGGAGAAGAATGACATGGGCAATACTCATACTGGCTGCTCCTCTGAAGATTTGTAGGAAAAATAATCCTAGCGGTTCCAACATCCAGCTGCAGCCCAGACTTATGTGTACCTCTTCTCTTCTTCAGCCACTTAGAAACGCTCAGGGAGTTTTACTAGAGAGAGCCAGGCTTTGGGCACTGAGAGGCTGACTCCAGGGCATCTCAGGAAGAGTGGGCCACTTTGAGTATTTACAGCTGAGCTAAGACGCAAAACCCACAACAAAGGGTCTGTCAGATGCATCTTCATTTGTCTGCGGTGAGAAACAACAGAGGAAGTAGTTTTCAATTAGCCGATGGCACAAGCCATGCCTGCGCCCTCAATGATCATCACTCAGAAGTAAATAAGATTTGCATGATGGGCAAGATGTCCCTCCGCAAAGCCTGTTTGGAGTGAAAGCTACTCTATATTGATGAAGCCACATCCATGTGGGCAAAAACGTGAAAGTGTCTGCACTGATTTGAATGAGAATGCCCGCCCCTATAGGCTCATAGATTTGCATCCTTAGTCCCCAGGTGAACCGCCTGTTAGAATTAGGAGGTCGGGCCTTGTGGGTGGAGGTGTGCCACTGTGGATGGGCTTGGAGGTTTCAAAAGCCCACACCAGGTCCAGTCATTCTCTCTCTCTCTTCTCTCTCTCCTCTCTCTCCATCTCTCCCTGTGTAAGGCTCTCAGCTACTGTACCAGCACTATGTCTGCCTGCATGCCACCATGCTCTTCTCTGAAATGGACTAATCCTCTGAAACTATAAGCAAGCCCCCAATTAAACACTGTCTTTTTTATAAGTGTTGCTTTGGTCATGGTGTTTCCTCACAGCAACTGAATACTGACTAAGACAGTGTCCTTTCCTCACCCTGGGCTGCTGACAACAGGATTCAGAGTCTGAGTCCCAAAGGACAGAGACAGGGGAGAGTTTGTCGGAGGCAAAATCATGTTGGGGTGCAGAAGGGGCCCAGGAAGTCAGAGAGAGTTAGAAAGAAAACAAATACATCGATCCCAAGGAACAAATCTATTGATCCCTCATTCCCCAGGGAACGTTAGTTCACTAGTGGGTTAACAGAGGCAGAGAAGCCATACAGAAAACCAACTGTCAACAAACACCACACTGCCTTGGAGCCCTCATGGCTTCTATCCCCAGAGCAGAGAAAACCTTCCACTCGGTTACCCATCTACCTCTACTCACTGAGCTAACAGGAGTGTGTCCAATCAGGATTCTCTTTCTAAAAGCATAGAGACACATAAACTTCTTGAAGGGTTGCCATAACACAACCAGCATTCTTCCATAATAAGCATTGCCTGTCGCCTCTGGAGATTTTCCATGGGCAGGTCACTTTGCACCAAGGACTACTTCATGGCCAGCTAACGGTTCCTTTTGGGTTCTTCTGTTCAGAACTGGTTTCTGATTTTTGCTTGAGGGAGAGTGCCTGACCCCCTCGAAGACATGCTTCTTTTGGAGCCTAGTAAGAATAACTGAGGGGAAAGTCAGTCATTTTTGGTGGCAGCACCACAGAGCTAATGACTGTCTTTTCATTCTGGGACTTCACAATAAAATCCTGGGGCAGGGGTTTTCGATTTTAGAATGTTTAGTACCATAAAGAAAATAAAGGCAAATGAAGAAACTCGGTCCTCTGCCTGGGTCTTCCTTCCCTGTGCCCTCAGCCCAGATACCACTACTTGCTGTGTTAAGCCATCTAATGCATTCTAATCCATATGTCTGAAGACCATGCTCACTAGATCCTGATTATTGTGATATTTAGATATTATCTGATGCCTTATCCTAATGAAAATAAAGAGACCAGCACCAGGTTTGTGTACACACATTGTCCAGTTTTTTCAAATACACATTGCCACATTGCCAGTTAAGTCATTATTCAGTGTTCACATTATAAAAAATATGAGACTGTTATTCACAAATGAGACAGGGAGGGCACCATGATCCTGACCCCTTTCCCTGAGAAATCTACATAATTCTTGAAAAAGAATAATTACTTTAGGTTTTCTAAATGTGTCTATCATAGCTTTCCCCAGATGCTCCAACCATGAGGAGGTATTCTTCTCAATATCAGATGCCTTCAGTAGTCTCTACTTTCTTTCCAAATATTTCATACTGTAGTTTAAACAGGTAAGTAGCGCCCCCAAAAAGGTACTGGCTGTTTAAGATTTGGTTCCCAGGTAGTAGCTTCATCATAAAGGTGATTACCTCATCAATGGCTTACTCTGTTGATGAGTTCATAGTTGAATATGCTCCTGGGCTGGGACTTAGAGGAAGCAGGTCAGGGGATTCTTGCCATTGATGACGATACCTTGGATCCTGTCCAGGGTCTCCTGTTTCTGATCTGCTACCCTCAGCTTCCTTACCCTCCCAGCCATGATGTTCTATTTCATCACAAGCCTAACAGCCATGGAGATGACCATTATGGACTAAAACGTCTAAACCCAAAGCTAAACAAACCAACAAACCTTACTTTTTATCGATTTTCTTCGGTATTTTGGTGCAGCGATGAAGAAGCTAGGAAATGTGTGCTCTAGAACACATGAGTGTTTCCATACTCCTTGGCATCACCTCTGAGGTGCCTGCTTCTTGCTCTGTCCTGGCTTGGCTGCCCTATGACCTGAATCACTCTCTGAGCTTCCCCCAGTAAAGCATTACTGAAATCCCCCTCTATGCTCTTCCTGTACAACTCTGGCTCCTGGATCTCACTTATTTCTATCTTCCTTGTGATTTATGTATTCATCTTTATGGGGCCTATCTTTTTGAAGTTCCCTACAAAAAGAATACACTAAAAACAATTTATTTTGGACTTCAATTTGCCTTTATTTATCTTTATGATGCATTGGCATTTTAGCTAGTTGTATAGTTGTGAAGTAGAAATCACTTTTTCTTAAAATGTGGAAGTTACCCCATGTCACCTTGTGATTTCCCACTAATACTGAAAAAGTAAATTTTTAGGCCTGGGAAGATGGGCCCAGTCTGCAAAGTGATTGTCCCTAAAAGTGTAAAGACCTGAGTTTAGATCTCAGCATGAATGCAAATGCTGGTTGAGTATAATTCCCACAGTGGGGAAGCAAAGAAACCAAGCCTAAACCAGCCAGCTCAGCAAACTCTGGGTTCAAGTGAGGGATGCTATCTCAATATGGTGTGGTAATCCAGAAAAACATCTGATGCCAACCTCTGTCCTCCACAGTGTGCTTGCACACACGCACACACACACAGAGGCATGATGCACACATGTGTACAGATATATACACACACACCAAAACAGAATGTTTTAATTCTTATTCCTTTTTAAGGTAAACTGCTCTTTTCCTTGGAGAGAAATTCCCAGCACCTGAGATGGGGTTTTGCCTCTCTGAAAACTTCTGTCCTTGAAATTCGCCAGACTGGTCTATGGCTCTTTAAATAAGAAAGCAAATTTGGTTCATCATTTCTGATCAGTTTTCCAGAATTTTGGGTTTTTTGTTTGTTTGGTTGGTTTGATGTTTTGGTTTTTTGTTTGTTTGTTAGCATGTTCTGTTTCCTCCCCTCTTCTTTCCTGGCTGGCTGACAGATCCAGCTGAGGCTTCAGAGGTCTTACACTGCTTCATGTCTTTTGTTTTTCTGGTTTCCAACCTTCTGGTCCAGTTAATCTTCTAACCCTTCAAGTGCATTATTAAGAATTAGCCCACCATAGTTTTAATTTCTCTTTCAGGAGATGGCAAATAAAAAGGAAGAAAAAGAAGAGAGGGGAAACAGGAGAAAGAGGAGGGAAGAGGAGGAAGAGGAACTCCACAACATTCTGTCCCACTTCCCAAGGCTCCTACTGCCTGTAGTGATGGAGAATGACACCTTAGGATAAAACACTTAGCCAAGATTATACCATGGCCAAGTACCATGGTATAAACTGTACAACGCTGGGAATTTCCACGTCCTCACATGATTCTTTAGTGGCTTGGAAGATGTCTCAGTGGTAAAACACCAACCACACAAAAGTGATATCGAACATAATATATCATAGTGATAATACAACATAGTGGGAGCATGAGGGGGGAAGGGAAGAAGGGAGGAATGAAAGGAGAGAGGGAGAGAGGGTAAGGAGAAAGAGGGGGAAGAGATTGCATGAGGGAAGAAGCCAGAATTGGGGGAGGGGTGAGTATTGCTCTATTGATTTTTAAAAACTAATTTAGGGTCTCATGAAAACTGCCTTAATCTCTTACCAAGGGCATGCTCATGAAGATCTAATTACCATATATTCGCTATCCATAGTGGTGGGTTTCATGGAGATATTTTCATGCTTGAATATGCAACTTAACCATGTCCAAATGCCCACTCTCCTTATTCATAGTCATTCCCCCAGAGAGTTCTGCTTTTACTTTCATGTCCTAAATATCACATATGATTGCATATATATGTGTGTATAAATCATATATATATGATATATATATGTATAAATCTTGGACTCCAAAACAAAACAGAACACAACATATTTGTCTTTCTGAGTCTCAATTTTGTTAATATAATCATCTCTAGTTGCACGTATTTTCCTGCAGAAAACATAATTTCATTCTTTATCTAAATAAAATTCCATTATGGAGAGTGACCAGATTTTTTTCTCCATCCACTAATGTATACCTAGACTTATACAATAACTTGGTTATTGTGAACAGTGTAGCAATAAACATGAGTGGGCAAGTATCTCTGTTCTACATTGGTCAAAGAGCCTGTTAGGTACTACTTTTATGATAACTTAACACAAGTTAGAGTCATCAGAGAAGAGGGATTCTCAATTGAGAAAATGCCTCTACAAGACTGGACTGTAAGCAAACCTATAAGGCATTTTCTTAGTTAGTTAATTGATGTGGAAGAACCCAGTCCATTGTGTGTTGGGCCATCCTTAGACTGGTGCTATTATAGTTTTATAAGAAAGCATGCCAAGCAAGCCATGGAGAACAAGTCAATAAGCCGGATTCCTCCATAGCCTCTGCATCAGCTCTTACCACCAGGTTACAGCCCTGATTGTGGCCCTGCCCTGACTTCCTTCAGTAATGGCATAAGATGAAGAAGTGTAAGACAAATAAACCCTTTCCGCCCCAACTTGCTTTCGTCATGGTGTTTCAGCGTAGCTATAGTGTCCCTACTATGACACCCAGAAACAGTATTGCTGGTTCCTAGGATAATTCTAACTTCATATTTTTGAGAGTCTGTCATATTAATTGACCTTCCTAATATCAGTGTATAAAGTTCCCTTTGCCCTCTCATCCTTGCCAGCATTTATTGACATTGCCACCTTGAAGATCAAACTTTCCAAAGTGAGTCCTTGGGACACACACACACTCCTACAACAATAGATAACAGCATGAATCCTTGAGACACATATTCTCCTACAGCAGTAGATAACAACGACATGGACCCTGGGGACACACACACTATCCTATAGCCGTAGATAACAGCAAGATGAGTCCTTGGGGCACACACTACCCTACAGTAATAACAAACAAAGCCAGGAAACCAGCAGAGCTCCTGAAGCTCCGTGTCCCCTCAAGCCTGACTTGAACCATCCCATAGTCTACAGGACCAGCAGCTGGTGCTGCTGACTGCGATATAAACGCATCTGCACGTCTGTGTGGACCAGGATGACTCGGTTAAGTTGAGATGTTTTTAAACGCACTTCCCCTCTCCTCATCCAGTCTGGACTGGCCACTGCATTCTTTCATTGTCTCCGTGTGGAGCATGCCAGGAATGGCAATTACGAGATTTTGAAAGATCCATTGGCACCATTAGAATGAAATTCATCTTCCGAACAAAGAAGACTGGCTTGCTTTTGCATACAAATAAAACCTGCACAAAAGCCTGGGCTAGCTCCCATTTTTCTCTGTGGTAGAGTTCCTGTCTTCGAGAAGTGAAATTTATTTTGAGAGATAGCATGCTTTCAAACTTTGTACTTTGTTGGAAATACCCTGAGCCCTGTGGAGGAACAGATAGCGCCATGGGAGGCTGAGAATCAGCCATGCTTGTCACAATAATTACAACATTTATGCAATGCCTACTGTGTGCTGGGTGCATTTCTTACATTATATCATTCAATCCTCCAGTAATCCTATGAGCTGGGTATTATTTTCATCCCCATTTCATTAAAAATAAATACATAAATCACAGACACACGAAGAGGTGAATTCATGTATTCAAGGAATACGATAATGACGCAGAACTCATAGGCTGCTGTGATGCCAAGCTGCCCCACACCCCACACATACCCCAAACACACACAGAACCTTCTCCTAGCAAGAAAGGGAAGAAGACTTGGTTGGCATTCCCCACTGTGGTGTGCCAGGCCATGGGTTTCTAAACTTCACAGATGGTAAGGCGGGGCTTGCTTGGGGCTCCCTACATGGACCAATCTGTAAGAGCTAGCAAATGAGGCCATCTTTCACAACTTCTTTACAAATGAATGCAATCCTAGCAAACTTCAGCTTAGTGGCAATGTTGAGTATGTTCTTCTGTCTCTGTTAAGTGGTAAGCTTAGGAAATGTCCCCCGACATGAAGGCAGACAGACAGACCTCAGCTCCACTATCTATTAGCCACATGACCTTGGGCAAGGCATTTAGTTTTCTTGAGTCTTACCGGGGCTATAGGAACAATCAACTGATCAACCTAGCTAATATATCATCTAGCTCCAAAAGGGGTCCAGAGAAAGAGGGCTTGTGAGATATATCCACCCCACAGGGAAGGACATCTTACCCAAGCCCACCCATGTCTTAGCTGACTCTCAGAAGCTAGCAGCAAGGGCACAGCATGAACGTAAGGACTCTACCAATCTAAAAGAGTCCCTAGACACTTAATTATTCATTCTGTCACCACAGGATAAGGAATTTAATATTTTGGCGAGTTATCACTGAAATCCAAAGCCCAGCACTGACAATATAATTTGGAATGGCAAATAAAAGACAACTAATCTGGCTTTTCCTAAAATTAGGAATGATTAAAAAAGTGAGGGATCACCTAAGTCACCCTGACTAAAGACACTTTGACCCATCTATCAACCCTACACATTTAAACCCAGGAGCATTGCATTTTGAGCAAATCATCTGGGAGAAGAAAAAATAAAAACATTCTTCAACTTAAGTATTTCCTAGTTTTTCTGTTAGTTGTAGTACGGCAAATGCCAGAGAATGAGAGAGATTGCACATTGTTTTGACTGCTCGGGGTATTTGAATATATGACACAAATAACCTGGGACTTGAAAAAGGACAGGAACTCTCTCACACACGAGATGAGACTGTGGAGCAATGGAGCTGCTTCTAAGTACATCCATCACAGACTTGATTTTGACTCTTAGGCAGCTGCTGTCTGGGCAGGTTTGCCCTGCAATAAGCTACAGCTGCTTAGAGCTTCGGCAACATCGCGGCTGATAACTGTCTGCCCCTCCGCTCTCTTTTCCCATCGAGAAACGCCCCATTGTAGTTGGGGTTTCAATTGCTGCAATGAAACACCATGACCAGAAAGCAAGTGGGGGGAGGGGGCGGTTATTTGTCTTACTGCATTGCTGAGCATCACTGAAGAAAGCCACAACAGGAATTCAAACAGGGCAGGAATGTGGAGGCAGGAACTGATGCAGAGGTCATGGAGCAGAGCTGCTTACTCCTTTGCTTCCCCTGGTTTGCTAGGGCCACCACCTGCTTATAGAACCCAGGGCCAGCAGCCCAGGAGGGCACCACCCACCCACAGGCCCTCCCCTCTTGATCACTAAATGAGAAAATGCCTTACAGCTGGACCTCAAGGAGGCCTTTCCTTGGCTGAGGTTCCTTCCTCTGATGACTCTAAAGCTTACAGTCAAGTTGACACACACAACCACCCCATACACTCCCCAAACTGCAGTCTCTGGTCAGCTTCACACCTCCCTCCAGGATGCACTGCACCCAGTTAAATGGAATTGGGGTAGCTATTCCATTCATGGCTGTACCAACATTGACCATGATTGGACCCCACATCAGATGAGGGCAAATGTGCTTTGCTTTTGTCATTTAACTTTTTACTTTGAACATAACTAAATTTGTAGAAACAATAAGCATTTCTTAGACAATAAGAAAAGTATCCTTCACCCCGCTTGCCTGAATATTAGCTTCTTACTAATGCACAAAAAATAATGAATATTATGTATGTGGGAAATTTACATGGATAAAATATTATTAATTAAACCCAAGGTCAGTGTCTTAAAGCTGAAAACCATATTGCAATGAAAAACTCATTTCACAGGTGATTCCACACTTAGCAGCTGCATCCGCAGGTGAGTGTACATGATCCAAAAAGAAAAGGACAAGGGCTAGGAAGACAGCTCTATGGCAAGTGGGCTTGCTGTGCAAACATGAGGAGACTTAGGGTTTCCATTGCCGCAGTGAAACACCATGACCTAAAAGCAAGCTGGGGAGAAGAAGGGGTATATTTGGCTTACACTTCAGCATTGCTGTTCATCACTGAAGGAAGGCAGGACAGGAACTCAAACAAGGCGAGATCCGGGAAGCAGAAGGGGATCCCCAGTACCCACATAAAATCTGGGCACCACGTGTACAGGGGAAGGAGACAGGCAGATCCTTGAAGGTCAGTGGCAGCCAGTCTATGAAAGATAGGGAACTCTAGGTTTAGTACGAGCCCCTCCCTTAAAAACTAAAGTGAAATGTGATAGAATAAGACACTGAACATTTACCTTTGGCATCCATACAGGCACACAGGGACAATCAGACACATGTGCACACGTCTCACATATGCATACACATTCTCTCTCTCTCTCTCTCTCTCACACACACACAGTAAATGTACAGATAGTTCTGTGTGGTGCTGCCAGCTTCTTGCCTACTGACCTGTCCCAGCTGCTTCCCACCAGCGGCACATTGTTCCTGCCCCATCCTTCTTGTTAAGGGGATATGTTGCTACACTTCTGAATCTTCATTTCTCTGATACATGCAACGAAGTATTGTGGGGTTTCATTTCCATTTCTCTAATCATGAACGAGTTTGTACATTTTTCATCGCTTGAGAACCATCTGTCCCGCTTTAATTAACATCCTAAGGAATGGCACAAAAGAGACTTGGTCAAAACATCCACTCACCCCAGCTGCACGTAGGCAGAAAGTAAGTATCACAGGTTCTCTGCCCCAAAGGTAGCCCTATGTTCTTCTGGCCCTCTGCCTTGGAGTGCACTCTGCTACCAGACGCCAGGCCCCATCTTCTCCCTCAGGAAACTAATCACAGGCTCAGAAATCAAATTAACCTGGAGTCTTTAAAGAAAATCACCTTTGGGACTCTCAGTTTCCTTATTTCTAACATGAGAAAAAGTGAAGTCTCTATTCCATACCAAAATGACTGAGACAACGGCATGTGAAACTTCTCCTCGGTACCCAACAAGCAAGAGACCCTCCTAAATTGTTAGCTTTCCAGCATTGTCTTCTCCACCCACACAGGCTACCAAACAGCCCATCATGAACCCTGACACCTTCCTATACAAACACCCATGAAAGAAGTTTGAATACAGGTATTTCTTGATTATGGAGCAAGTAGATAAGACAGATTCTTGGGAACCAAAATGTAGGCACTGTGTCATCTGGAGCAAGCAAATAATAGCGGTGGGTGGTGAATAAGGTAGCCAGATTCAACCAATAAAAATCAAAGATACCTTGTTAAGTTTGAAAGATACTGGGATATAATGGTTTCCTAACCTTAGAAATCTCAAGCATTAGAAATCTTAAGCATTAAACTAGTTTACGTTGCATGTTGCCTCACAGTCCCAAGTTGACATGGTCCATCACAATGAGGAAGGCATAGCAGCAGGAGCAGATGGCTGATTATATTCTATATCTAGACCAGAAGTAGAATAAACAGGAAGTAAAGCCTGGCTACAAAAAGATGAAGGCCCGCCTTGTGACGTACTTCCTTCAGCAAGACTCCACCTCCTAAAGGGTCCACAAACTTCCCCAATAGTGTGCCAGCAGTTGGAGAGCATATGTTCAGATACATGAGCCCCTAAGGGAACATTTCACACCTAAGCCACAATAAGCACATTCACAAAAGATAGCCATTCAATGAGACTAAGTTTCCCAGGTGAAATACTTGACCCTTAAATTTGCATTTTGGGGTGAACAATTAGCTGGGGGTCCCAAACATAGCCTACATATTCAGCTTTCTGAAATTCAAATTTAACTGACTATGTTTTATCTAGAGACTTGAGTAGCATGCCTCCCCATCTTTCCTGAAAATCACCTGTCTGTTTCCCTACACAGAAGATAGATGTCCCAATCTGTGTCCACTCTGCATAGACTATTACAGTACCTGATACGCAAAGGCAAGAGAGAAGTGTAATACAGGCAATTGTACCAAATAAAGAGATGCTTCCATGACGAAGGCTTAGCAATTGTACTATGTAGACTCTTTCAGACACAAACAGTGAAATTTAACCCAAAGGAAAGAGTCCATAAGCATGGTCTATGTTATCCAAGGTAGCTGAAAGTACAGGAGCTACATTTGGCTTAGATGTGTCAGAACAAAGGGGTTTAATGATGTCATTAAGAGCCATTGGTGTAGTGGTATTCATCTATAATCTCAGCACTAGGAAAGTGGATACAGGAGGATTTGAAGTTCAAAACTACCCTCAGCTACATTGCAAACCTTTGTCCAGCCTGGGGACTACATGAAAATTTGTCTCTAAAAACCAACACCAAATAAGATTTGCTTTTCCTCCATCTCCTAGCTGTGCTTTTCTCTGTCTTATTTAATCAAAGTTTGTTACTTAGTCACTCCTCCAGTAACAAGAGAGATTCTCATTGTTAATGAGCCAAGAATAACAGATGGAAAGAATCAACACAGAGATATGATGACTCAGTGATGATTGAACTACAGTCTTCAAAATATAGCAACACGACCTTGCATCAGGCCGAGGAAATAAGATAGTCTAATAACCCCTTATTCTGTCTTCCCAAAACAACAATGAAACTATGTAGGAAAATATCTTTATAATTTTCTGGACATTAACAGAAAACAAAATGATCTTAAGATTCTATTAGTGCCAATAACCAAAACACAAAGGTATTATCATATTGAAGGAGGTGACTGAAGTCTGTAAAACTCCAAGAAAGAAAGCAAGTATGTGTCTGAACTCTTCAAGATACCTACCCTTGCTTTTGTAAACACATACTCTACAGATGTCCGGTTTTTCTAAAGTGGTCTTCTAACTTAACAGTCATATCCTTCAGAGATTTGTCTAGTCTGAATGGAAGAATTCTATAATTAATAAATGCTGCAAGCTTGAAATTACTTGCTTTAATGGGGGAAGAAAAAAATATTTCCGGAGACCAATCAGCCCTGAAAGCAAACAAATAGTTTAAAATGATGGCTGGACATAGATGCTAGGATGGAGAAAAGGGAGTCATGCCTCTCAAAGGAAAGATTGATGGGAACTGGCAGCAGAACCCAGGCAGGCAATTATGCAAGTCTGATGCACAGATATCCCTCTAGAAGAAGTAAGGAAAGTACCCAGAGGATCTTCAGTAGAGAGCATTGCACAGAGCAAAGCCATGGTGCACAGAGCAAGCACAGGAACTCCTGAATCACCCTGGGTCTAGATGCTAAGGTCTCCTTTGCTTCTCTACTGCTGAGAACTCTTTCTCTATAGTAGTGTTTAGGGTATATGAAATCAAACAGAAGCCAAGAGTTGGCCGAAGTTCCTGACCCCAACTGCTCAGAAAGATAGAAAGCAGGAGATGCATTATATAACCAGAAGCATAGTAATGGGCTTTTGAAGTTCAATAAAGGGAACACTGGGTGAAACCACATCTCCAGGTACCTCAGCAAAGCTGTTCATAAGTTCTGAGGAGCCCTACATGGGCCAATCTCTGCATGGAGTTGCATTCAAAGGAAATGGAAGCAGAATCGTGGTAGCATCAAAGAAAGATGCAAGTCTTTAAAGTGAGAGATGAGCACAGGGGTTCTGTAGAGACATTCATCACCCAAAACCTTCCCTGAACTGTTTGTACCAGGCTCATGGCACTCTCAGTTACAAATGCCAACCAAGGCAACCAAAGCAAGAATAGAAAGTTAACCACTCCCCACCTGCAAACTGGCTCTGCAGATTGAGCAGGAATGACCCAGAGTTCAGATCCCAGTATTGGCAAGTCCCGCGGGCACACATGCTATGACACCCTAATATCCTTGTCCTCTGTGGGTTTGCAAATCAACCAGTCATGAAAACAGCAAGTGACCCTTTCATGTGGTTAATTTCAAACATTATCCATCATGGTTATGAAGAGTGATCCAAGATCTAGGTGCTGAGAGAAATCATACGGCCACTTTATTATGTGTCCTCTCACGACAGATGGAGATGCAAAGTTCTCTGGCTCTACTTACAGAGACACTAAATTCTATTGTGAAGATTCTACTCTCCTGAGCTCCACAAGGCCTGACTGCCTCCAAAAGACCCTGTCAACAGTGACCACAGCATTGTGAGTCAGGATTTCAACATGAGAATTTTTGTAAGACAGAAATATTGTGTCTATAAACAATATGTGTATGTATGTGTGTATATATGGTTATATATACATAATGTATACACACACACATATTGGTTTTAAGGACAAGATTTCTCTGAATATCCCTGGATGTCCTGGAACTCACTCTGTAGACAAGACTGGCTGCCTGCCTCTGCCTCCCAAGCGCTGGGATTAAAGGCATGCCACTACCACTATCCTACTATAAATAATAATTTTAATTCACAGGGTGGCAAAAGTACTTGTTATCCATGAAAGTCCTGACTTAATTTTTAATAGATAAGAATCATTGTAATGATTTTTCACGTTGTGTGTACATTTGTGTGTGTGTGTGTGTGTGTGTGTGTGTTGTGTTTGCAATCCCAAACCTGCACATGCATGTGGAGTTGAGAAGACAACCTTGGGTGGCGATCCTTGCCTTTCGCCTTGTTTGAGACAGGATGTATTTTGTTCCTTGCTGCTGTTGCCTAGGACAGGCTAGGTGACCTGCGAGTTTCTGAAAACTGTCATTTCTCCGCTTCACCTCTGCAGGTGCCCTGAAAATACTGATACATGCTACTGCTCCCAGCTTCTGGGGATTCAAACTCAAGTCTGAATCAGTCTTAGCAAACACTTTACCTACTGAGTCATGTCCCCAACCCCATTACAGTGTTTCTATTCTTTAGCATGCTTATAGTTGATTTTCAAGTAAGAGCAAGAAAGAGAACCCCATGTATAATATGGATCCCCAAAACCCCTCCAGCTGGAGGCAATCAGCACATTGGCCTCTCAGACATAATGTCTTCCTGTTCACCTACAGCTGGGGCTCAGCACCTTCATCTATGCATTGCCCACCCCATTTCCGGGGCTCAGCACCTTCATCTATTCATTGCCCACCCCATTTCCTAATGAATTCCTCTTGCAGCTTTTGTCAGCTGGAAGCTTTTGTTTCTCTTAGAACCAAAAGAATCTCAATGGATACAGGATGCTGCCTCTTCGTGTCCACTAAGGCTCCTAGACCTAAGAATGTGAGCAGAACTCGGGAGAAGCGCACAAAAGAAAGAGTCCTTTGTCCTAGGAATAAAGGATAATCTAGTTCTTGCTTTTTTCCTGAGAAACAGTGTGACGCCATATGATACCACTCCGTATATCTCGGGTTCCTCGTCTGTGAAATGCTAAATGATTCTGCGAGGCTTTCCAATTCTGACAGCTTATAATTTTATTTTGAGCTCAGAAAGGGCTGATGGATGTGTTTATTTAAAATTGCTCTGCTGATGTTCCACTCGTACCCTGCAATCCTATGAAGCTCGGTGCCAACCCCTAAGATCCAGCCAGAAACGGAGCAAAGAAACAATCCAGACATCGGCATAGGTTTGGAAAGCAGGGTGTCTGGGCTTCCTCGAGCCATGCTTCTGCCTCTCCGTCCATATAATACATGAAGCAACCTAACTGCATAGGCAGGACCTTGAACAACAGCAGAGAACAGTTGCAAACTCAAAGCAGAATTACTCCACAGGACATAGGGAAAGACTCCCCTGAAATCTTTTTTATTGAATCACTCTCTCTCTCTTTCCCCATATTTGGAAGCAAAGGTGTCTACTCATTTCCCATTGTGCTTGCAAAGGAGCTCCTAACGTCATTCCTTCTCTGTGTACCACACCTAAGCAGTGCCCACCAAGTCCTTCCTTAGATTTAAGGTTTCCCCAGTGGGCTCTGAGTCCATTTGTCCTCTACTTGCTGGTTCCACATATGTTCTGCAAGGTTTCCTGAAATAAATTACATACTAATTCAACCAAAATTTACCAAGGGTAATGGTTCACTTTGTCAACTTGACCCAAGGTAGAATAATATGAGAAGAGTCTCAATGAGGAATTGTTTAGATCAAGTTGGGCTGCAGGGGTGAGCAGCAATGTTTTGATCAAGCTAACTGATGGGGGAGGACACAGGCCCAAGTGGCAAGTGCCTTTCTCAAGGATTTGAGTCCTGAACTGTATACAGAGAAGACAAACTGAACAGCAGGCAGAAATGCATGCGTTCATTTATCTCTCTGCTCTCAGCTATAGAAACGATGTGAATAACTGTTTTCAGTTCCTGCAACTTTGACTTCCCTGCTGCGGTGGGTCATGCCCTAGAAAAGGGAGGTAAAATAAACTCACTCTCTCTCTCTCTCTCTCTCTCTCCCTCCTGAGTTGCTCTGTGTCAGAGTATTTTATCACAGCAATGGAAGCAAAACGAAGACGCTGAGCTCTTTCTTCCCTTATCCATATGACCAGGGGAGAGAGGGTACCACTAGGAAAATGTGAGAAACACTTCACGACACATTTCAGTTATAAATGAATGCACTCATCAAGCATGTCATAACCCCTAGGCTTGAAGTTAAAGGTGATCTCATATGACCCAGAATGCCTGTGACTCCCTAGCTGGACCAGTGGTATCATAGTATGGATGCAAAAGGGACAGCTACTCATCTTGCAAAGGTCAAAGAGGGTCAGGGAACATTCAGCATTCTCCAAATACTGGTGTTATTCAGGGTGCTTTTCTTGGAGGGGGAAGGGGCAAGGGGGTTCTTCTGATCCTCTCTGGAAGCGGGTTAGTGACTGACATCAGTCACTGGCTCATGCAGTCTGACTTGTGTGCCATAGGTGGTGGAGGAATAACGAGAGAAACAGCTTTTTATCCTCGGGAATTCCATGAAGTCCCTTGTTCTGAGGAACAGAGCTTTTCCATAGATGAAGCTGAGTTTGAGAAGGCACAGTACTCCCCACACTGACAGGTGCTCAAGTGACCTTCAGTCTCCGTTCTTGGTGACTGTCCTGCTAAAGGACCATCCCATCTACATATCCAACTGATCTCTGTCTTTCTCTGTTCTCCACACTTGAAGGAGAAATTAAAATTCTGTCGTGTGATTTCCCACGACATCCTGATAAAGATCAGGATGCTAACTCATCAGGCCATGTCCAGTCTGCCTGGCCACCTCTCAACCTCACTCATTCCTATTTCCAGGCAGCCACCCCAGTCTGACTCAGCAATGCCCTGGCTTCTCCTGCCCAGGCCCTCTGTATATGCTGTTGCCTCTGCCAAGAACATTCCCCTTTAACTACTGTTAACTACCTCTTAACTCATAGTCTTCCTCCAATCTGAATGTGCACCTCACTTCTTGTGGGAAGAATTGTTACTGCATGTTCTCATGCCAACAGCGGATCATAAATAAACTGCTTCATTTATATTTACAGTTCCTTGATTGCAGCCCATCTTTCTCATAGAAGAGCAGAGGTTGGTACTTTGTTTTGTTGCTTCACTCTGTTATCCCGCTCATTAGCACAAAATGTAATAAATACGAAAGAAGGGAAGGAAAGACTGGAATGTCAATGGCTGCTACAGTGATGTAAGAGGATGCAATTGTGTAAGGAAAAGGGAACAAGGAAACAAGAGCAGCCAACAGATGGAAGCTGGAAGAGACCACTGTGAAGCATGGCATGGAACATGAATGACCAAAGCACAGAAAGAACGGGCAGGGCAGGGGAGATGAGTCAGCCATTAAGTGCTTTCTATGCAAACATGAGGACCTATGTAAGCCTAAAGACCTATGTCAAAAGCTGGGTCTGGGAACATGTACTAGAATCCTAGTACTGGGAGAGAGACAGGTGACTCCCACGGGCTGGCTAGCTAGACAGCCTAGCTGAATCAGGCTAATAAGAGATCTTGTCTCAAAAAATAAAAGGGATTGTGACACATAATGACACCTGAAATTGTCTCCTAGTACCCACAAGCACATGCACAAGCATACCTAGGTACATACACAACACATGCAACTGCATACACACACACATGCAAGACAATGGCCAGACGATTATAAGGAGAGAGTTGTGTTATTGCGCAAGGTTTCTAAGAGTATGGGCACAGATGTATTCAGATGTATTCAGGGGTGAGACTTCAGAAAGGGCAGTTCCAGGAGAGTGGCAGAGGTGAGAGGCTCAGCCACGAGGACTGGAAGGGACCATGCAGAGAGGAAGGGAAAGTTTCCATTGCTTCCCATCTTTGGGAAGCTTGGGTTAACACACAGAAAAGCAAAAGTGATAGGGGTAGACAAGATGAACATTTTTATAGCTGATTTGGATATACCAGAAATAGAAAGAGGGCACATCAGTAACAGGAAAGGGGAAAAATAAATGTGTGATGGAAATGCCGAAGGGAAGACAGGTAGCTAGTACCAAACAAGAGGCAACTATTCTTCAAGGCCTGGAAGATTGTCTGGTCACCAAGCACTTGGTCAGTAGAGAATGAATGAATGAATGAATGAATGAATGAATGAAAAGATAAGGTAAGGTAAGGTAAGATAAACATGAACAGACAAAGGTGTAGGATCTAGCTCTGAGATATATTGAGTGCTGTGATTTGGCTCGAGACCACCCCTCCCACTCCAGGCCCAAATTAAAGGTTTGGTTTCCTGTTTAACACCATGAGGAGATGATGATGCCTTTAGGAGGTGAGAAGTCTAGAGATATGGCTCTGCAGTGAAGAGCACCTGCAGAGGGCCCAGGTTTGGTTCCCAGCCTCCACATAACAGCACACACCCCCATCTCCAGGTCCAGTTATTCTTTCTGGTTTGTTAAGTACAGGATCACATCATCTGCTGGTGCGGAATAATTGTCTGTATTCTGTCAATCATGTTTTAAATAAACGCTGATTGGCCAGGCAGAAAGTATAGGCGGGGCAACCAGACAGGAAAGCGAGGTGGGGCAATGAGACCAGGAGGATGCTGGGAAGGAGGAAGCCCATTCCTCCACAGTCCTGCCCAGACCACCAAAGAAGCAGGATGTGACCTGCCCTGCTGAAAAAGGTACTGAGCCATGTGGCTAACATGATAAGGATAGTGGGTTAATATATGTTATAAGCGCTAATACGAAGCCTGAGCTAATGGGCCAATCAGTTTATAACCTAATGTAGACTCTGTGTGATTTTCTTTGGGGCCTAATGACTGTGAGACCTGGTGGGAGGACAGAAAACAACCAGGCCCTCATGCTACGATCTGCAAATAGGAATAATGTAATGTCTTTCCAGCTTGGATCCATTTTATTTCTTTTCCTTGGCTTATTGCTCTAGCTAAAACTTTAAGGACTATACTGACTAAGAGTGGGGATAGTGGCCATCCTTGTGTTAATTTAGCTAAAGTCAGATATGCATATAATAATATTATTGTAGTACAGCTGCCATTCCATATGTGGCACACTGCAAAAGATCCAAAGTCCCTAAAGACCCCTATAATTGTCTTCAGATACACCATCGGATGTCAAGGATTTAAGTTCAGCTTATGTAATGAAGCCTTACCTGCAAGCGTATTAGTAATTAATAAAATCGGGGAAAAGTAGCATGTGCTCAACTCCGTCAGTCAGCTTTCTCTCACTTAGACAAAACACCTGATTATTCTGGCTGAATTTCAGAGACTTCAGAAGACAGTTGCTTAGTGCTATCATTTTGGACCTTGGTGAGGCAGAACACCATACCAGGGACTATTTGGTGAAACTGAGTCACTCACCTTGTAGCAGTCAGAAAGGTAAGAAAGAGCTGGTGGGAGAGGTGGAGAGAGGGAGGGACAAAGGCAGGGAGAAAGGAATGGAGAGGGGGAGAGAGAGAGAGAGAGAGAGAGAGAGAGAGAGAGAGAGAGAGTAGAGACAAGATACATACTTCAAGGGCATGCATTCTGTGATCTACGACCTCCAAGTAGCTCCTACCCCTGACAGTTTCCATGTCCTCCCCTAATTCCTTCAATTATGAACATATCAATGGACCAAAGCATGAATATCCTCAGAGATCCCCGCTGCCAGTCGGTCCCAGTCAAATCTTTAGCTGTCAGGAGACATTTCATGTTCATATGTAAGAAATGCCTACTGAGTACTTGTAATATGAATTCCCTTAACCTTGTGAACTGGACCTTGATAGCCTCTTTCCTAAAGTTGAGGAAAGGGAGGCTTCAGAGAAATTAGGTAACTTAATCTTAGCTATCTATTGAGAGGGTGGGAAAACCCGACCCTGAACCGCCTGACTCCCAAGGCCCGTGTTGGTTTTATTTGACTCACACACATCAACCTTATAACCACTCTATCATATCATAAATTTTTCATCCACAGGCCCTGTTTCCTTTTCGCTATTGTCAGAGCAACACAGCAGCATAGAGTATAGACTGCCTGTATCATATTTCTGTTGAACAAAGAAGATGCTCAAGCCCCTTTCTATGGGGCTGTAGCAGACTGAGCTCAACCCCTGTCAGTTGGGGAGCCTGGGGTTGACACAAGAAGACTCCTTAGGTGTAGAGTCACATAGACAGTGACCTAAAATGGGCCCACAGGTAGACTGTAGACTGTAGAGGGAATGAGGGGGAACCAGAGTGAGAAACAGATGATTTGCCCATGACCCAAGGGCGAATGATGGATGAAAGTTGGACTCCAGATCATACCCAGATAAAATGGACACAGCAAGGGACCTGGGCTGAGAGCTTGGCTTCATTCTGTGAACCTTGTAGAGAGCTTGCAGTTCTTTTTTCTATGTGCTGCAAAACTGTGAAGCCGGCCCAGACACTAAGGGTATGGGTAAGCATGAGCCCATTCCTACCAAAGTCAACACCTTTGAGAACCTGGGAAGGATTTGGAAATCCTACAGATTCCCAGCCATGATGTGATGCTGTGCCTGTACTGTCTCTCTAAGATCCAGGTACTAGGCAAGAAAGGATAAAGATGAGGATTCTGAGTACTCTGACTCTGATGGATCCTTTTCTCTGTGACACCATGCTTCTCACACCAGGACCCTTTGCATCTAGAATCAGCCAAGTTGGCCCAAAGAAGGATGGAGCAAGTATCCAACCCAGGGTCTTGCTTTCTGCCTAGCCTAAGATTAAAATTGCACTTGCTGGAATTGTCATCTATAGAGAGACTCCCCAGCAACAATGGAGTTGCTGACAGAACTTAAGAATCCATCATTAGCTCTTCGGAAACAAGGAGGCTATTTCTTACCGACTCTCGGCAATGAATGTGTGCACCACACATGCTGACAAGCATCTTTCTCAGTTTATAAATACCAGAGCACATGTTCCCACTCCAGTGGGAATAGAGCCCATTTGCCCGCTGCAGACGAAGCACAATTTCATCAGCTAATTGCTACTGGAGAAACAGCTCTGTGCGTGCTTTTGTACATCTGGCTTTACAGTACCATGAACTTCTCAATACAATGCACACTCATGCTGGTGGCTGGCAGGATGCTCTTGAAAGGAAAGCTGTGCTCCAATGCTACACATGTTTCAGGGACCAAATGTTCTGTTTATTGATAATTTTTGTTTATTTGTTTTCAGTGATGCACTAAAGTCCACTGGGAACCCAAGATATAGCTGTTTCTCTTCTTTGTCTTTCTTATAAGCAAAAAAAAGTCTTTGATGGAGTAATACCAAGTGTTTATAGGAATACGCTAGAAGCATGCTCATATCTTCACAACTATGATCCCTTTCATATATTAAGACACTGAAGCTTGGAGAGGTGAAGGGGCTACTCTGAGCCTACTCAGAGAAAAAGAAACAAATCTAGAACAGAAATAAAAGATCAAAAGATGTTCTGACCCTTGATTGAGTGATCTTCCCCATCTTTAAATCTATTGCATTTCTAACGTTTTTTGGTTGGTTGGTTTGCTTTTTAAATCTTTTCAATTCTCTCTACAGTTTATATTTCTATAATAGTATTTGTGATTCTGCTCTGTGGGGTTTTATATTTTGTTATTTAAAACCTGCATCAGTGGTTTTTTCATACAATTAAACCTATTCAGTTATCTTTGTTTTGATGCCTGTAATAGTTTCAACAGGTCCTGAGCCTTCATGAGCACCATCTGAGATAAACTAACTGAAGCTATGTATTATATCACGTAAAGCCATTTGTGGCTATATACTGTATGCCAAACGCTACACTGGTTACTATAAACAGGCTACCCCTTTAATTTTTTTCTCATTCCTGTGAGATGATTGGTATTATCCCCATATACAAACCAAAAATACCGGCTCATAGAGGCTAAAGAACTTGCCCATCACTGTGCCCACTGGTGTAACAGGGGATGACTATTATGGAGTTAACCAACTGCTTTCTGATTGAATTTGAGTTCCGCTTCACAGGAGTGCACACACACCTGGTCAAAAGCCTATGGTTGAGGATACCGCAGGCACGCGGCTCATGCTTTCCTAATAGACAAGCAGCCTAACTGTCTCCTTAACACTCACACTCAACCCATAGACTAGTGCCGCTGTCGGCCTGGACCAGAGAAGCTTCTTTCTGCAGGGGGCAATAGCTAATGGAAAGACTCACAAGTGCTCAGATGCTGAGGACAGGTGACAACTGAGTGCTCAGCCCTAAACAAGACATCTGTATTACCCCCTACACTGCAGGCCCAGAGAGCATCACAGAAAATGGGTTAGAAAGACTTCAATAGCCAGAGAATGGATATGAGCCCTATGAAATGCTGCCTTGTGGACATGAAATGACCATTACAATTGGGAGCACGCAGAGGTCCTTACCTGCACAAAACCTGCACACACAAAAAGACATAGGTGAAGAGGAGAAACTGGTGGGGAAGACAGGAGTCAGAGTGGAGAGGGCTAAGGGTAATGGGGGTGAATATGATCCTAATCAATCCTACTAAATAGATAATAGCAAAGTTTTAAGGAGAACTTGCCCATGATCAAAGACAGAGCAAATATTCAAATTCAGATTGTGCGATACAAAAACCTGTGTTCTAATTATTCATTGCTCCCACTATTTGTCGTTTCTAATGATTAAGATGCAGAGATGCTAGCTGCATCCCTAGAATGCAAGCTGCTTAGTAGTTGTGTATCTACCTTGAGTTGTCCTCAACTCTGGATGTAGGAGCCTTTAAAGACATCCAGGTCCCAGTCTCTAGTAGCTGTGACTGTCACCCTATATCACCAAAAAACTGCAGATGGGGTTAAAGTTTTTAGGTAGGAGAAGTAGCAAGGGGGCGTGACACAGAGATGTGGAGGCAACGCAGCCACAGAGAAACAGACTGGTGTCACATGGCAGCAGGCTAAGGATGCCGGCAGCTGTTGGAGGCTGGCAGAGGCAAAAAGCAAATTGTCCTCCTAAAGTCTCCAGCAGAAGAGCCACCTTAGTTTTAATTCCTACATCTCAAGTTCAGAATCAGAAAACAAATCTCCATCGCTTCAAATCACCCAGTAAGTGGTAACTTATTATAGCTGTAATAGAAAACACATAGGCATGGGGAAGTTGGGATGGGCTCAGCTGAAGCACTGACCTCACTTGGGTGTTCAAAAAACTGGGGAGCTTGATACTTTCTCCCTCCTTTTTGAAAAAAGAATGAAGATACTGGACATCAACTGTGAGGCACGACACACATGTGCAAATATGTGCACACACACACACACAAGAACATGAACACATCAATGTATAATGTGTGTGCGCGCGCATGTGTGTGTGTGTTTAAATAAGAAAGAAAAGACAGGAACTAGAGCTGTGTCTATGAAATAACTAGACAGTAAGCGCCAAACACTACCACCTAAGACTAGTATTCACAATACTGAGGAATTATCACAGTTTTCTGTTTTATTGATAGCATTGCGATTTTGTTCAGACCAAAAAAAAAAATCTTTACAAGAAGTTCACTGAAATGGTTATGGATCAAAGGATTCTTGCTTCAAAATAAACATGGGAAGGAAGAAGTGTTTATTTCGTACCATGGGAGGTATGAAATAAGTTTCTAATGAGCTGATATGATTGCTGAAGTTGGATAATAGGCATGAGGAAGTATTTCATATCATTCTTGATGCATCAAAACACACGAAATTTTCGTAACAGAACGTAAAAAGTTGGGGTGGAGTGGAAGCTCGGTGGAAAAGGCACTTGCTGTACAATCATGAGGGCTAGAGTTTGGATCTCTATAAGCAGGGAAAGTATGCTAGGCACCTATAATCTTACACTCAGGAAGCAAAGACCCTGGGGAAATCTGGCTAGCTGGACTAGCCAGAACTGGTGAGTTCTGAGTTCAGTGAGACACCTGCCTCAAGAAAGAGAGACTAATTGAAAAGACACTGGACATCAACTTTGAGACCACACACATGTACAATATATGTGCATACACACACACAAGAACATGCACACGCATTTATACCATATATAAATATATGTGTACACATATATATCTATATATTGTGGAATATTAACTTAAGATGTGTTACGTTCGTTTATGCTGTAGAATATCTGTTTAATGATGCAAAGATGTATTGCATTCCTTTATATTGCATTTGTTTAACTCTGTGAAGCTGTGTTACTTTGCCTGTCTAAAACACCTGATTCTTTCTAATAAAGAGCTGAATGGCCAAAAGCTAGGCAAGAGAGAGAAACAAGCAGGGCTGGCAGTAGAAAGAATAAATAGGACAAGAAGAAGAAAGACGGGGAGGAGTGAAAAAGGAGGAGAGGAAGACGCCAGGGGCCAACCACCCAGCCACACAACCAGCCACAGAGTAAAAAGGAAAGAAAGGTATAGAGAATAAAGAAAGGTAAAAGCCCAGAGGCAAAAGGTAGATGAGGTAATTTAAGAAAAGCAAACTAGAAACAAGCCAAGCTAAGGCTGGGCATTCATAAATAAAAATAAGTCTCAGTGTATTTATTTGGGAGCTGGGTGGGAGGCCCCCAAAGAGTTAAAAAAAATCAACTAAAGTGTGTGTGTGATACAATTTTGTGTGTGAACAAAATTGCAATGCTATCAATTAACAGTAGGAAAGGACGGGAAAAGGCAGGAGCTAGAGCTGTGGCTATGTTCTAGCGTGGATTTGTTCTTTATGTTGTTACATGATCTTGAGCAATTCATTCTTCTTCCTCACTGTAAAATTAAGAGTGCTGTGCCCTCTCACCCCCTCCAAGCTGCCCCAAGTAGTCAAGTCCCATGGCCTTAAGCAGTGCTTAGCCATCTAAGACCTTTTTTCTCCCAGCTCACCCCTCCTCTCTCCTACTCCCCTAGATGCTCTGGCATCCTGCCTGCGAAGGACAAAGTTAGCAGAGGCCGCAAACGACCAAGGTCAAGCTACCAGTGATGTGAGAACAAATCAAAGTCATGCACCCATGGTTTCTCACGAAACCTTTCACCCAGCCTGGCTCCCGGAACTCCAGAAGCCATCACTCCTGCCGCCAGGCGCAGAGAGGTGGGCAACCTTCTGCAAATGCATTTGACAGCTGAAGCTTTAAGGTAGCCAACTTCCAGGGCCGCAATGACAGAGGGCGGACCTCAAGGGCTAGGACTCCACTGGCCGAGAGCGGAAAGATTAAAACTGATTCTTATTATGCAAATCTATAATGTAAACAAAGTTGGAAAGAACAAAACCAGCTTGGAAAGAAATTATCTAGTGCCCAGGACACGAAGGACCCTAGCAATCACTCCCTCCCCTCCAGATAAGAACACAAGCCCTGAGTGTTCCTCACTTACCGATAGCACAGCTACCAGCCATAGGGCGAATAGGAGACTCCAGGCTCCCCTGCCCACTTCTCTCTTTGCTAGCAACCACACTTTGTCTGAGAACTTAAGAAATACTTTTTGTTTCCCTAAGGCAAGTTCACAACTCTAAATTGAACCATATTGAAACTGCTGTTGTCCTATATCAGAAATAATAGATACTGACAATTCCATATGATACAAACCACCCTTTTCTGGATGTTGGCCAACATTGCTTAACAGTGCCGTGAATCAACCCTTAAAACGTAACAGCAGAGGTCTCCACGCCCCAAGGCAATGACTAGCGTATATGACCCTCCAGATGGGGACAACAGCAAGTACTCCCCCAAAACGGTAGAGTTAAATATGAAATTGACACAAGATGGAGAACCAACATGTACATAGCATGCGAGAGACCAAATAGTTGTGAGGAAACAAAAGCAAGCAAAACCAGAAGGCCGAGCAATCAAAGCGCTACCTACAACTGCACAGCTGATCCTCCACCAGACAAAAAGGGGTAGGAGGTAGGAACACCGCAAGGTGAAAGATACTGCCACTAAAACCGGGGGTTCAGCAAAAGGGGAGAAAGAGAAAAATGGAGGTAGAGATTAGCAAGCCATGTATGCAGTGGGAGGCAGCCCACGAGGAAACAGGGAGCTTTGATGACACCAGTAAGGGTTTGGTTGCCAATTGAACTCAGCCAGGCTCAGGACAGACACCCCCAAACAGCTCAGGTGTATCAACTCCTCCGGGAAGCTGCTCCCTCCCTCCTTCCTCCTCTCTCACCCTACTCATCCTTTTTTTTCTCTGCCCCCAGGGTGAAGGACTAGGGAGAAGATGGGTCCTTTATGGCCATCCACATCCCTAGTGCTGATGATAAAACAAAACAAACCAAGCAGAAAGAGTTCATAGAGTAAGAACAAAAAAAAAAAAAAAAACACAAAAAAACACAAAAAACACTGAGTTATAAGATCACAAACACTCCCTGAAACCATTGGCTCAAATGAACCCCAGGGTCATTGACATAGAAACATCATGGAGTTTGTCTGGTTTCCTTTGCTGCTAGCTCAGGCCCTAGGTCATACTGTGAAATGGGTGTTTAACCACCAAATCCACCCTTCCAGAGAGAACAGGCCTCTGTCTCTCTCTATGGGAACAGGGAGATAGGGAGATCTCTGAGTGATGTAGGAAGAAGGGAATGAATGAGGTGAGGGGGTACTGGGGAGCTGGAGAGAGGACGAGAGAAGAGTCCCAGCAGACACTCAGGCCACGGGGTAACCACTGCTCTCTCCTGGGGGAGGGGGCGGGGGGGAGTGGCAGTTCAGAGACCAGCTTTGAAATCTGCCTCCTTTGGTTCAAAGCCCAGCTACATTACCCACCACGAGAACTTACCAAGCCAACCTCAGCTTCTGCATCTTCAAATGAAGGCAGAAATAAACTCTAGGTGCTAGCGAAATTGCAAGAAGATAAAATGAGATTGCGTCAACAAAATACTCACTCAGGTCTCTTGTTTCTGTTGCTGATGCTGCTGCACCTACCATTACTGCAACAATGGCCATATAAACAGGCTTCAATTATTTCACTATTAGTTAGAAAATCTTTCCTAAAACAGGCTCCCAACTCCTACTTTTATGCTATAAAATTGTATTTATGACAACATCAAAAAGGCATTTTGGTTGAAAAGGTTTTCCCAAATGCATAGAATTCTGACGGCACACTCATGTAATAAACCTCAAGTTCCGAAGCAAACTATTTCTTCGTGTCTGTCTCAGACGTCACAGACATAGTAGGTAGAATAAGGAGTTCTATAGGTTCTGACAGACTATAGATAGGCTTTCAATGAGATGCATCTCCACGCATAAAATGCTGCCCAATAAACCCCTGTGGCTTCCCCATTCGAAAGATTTCAGCCAGCCTGCCAGGACCAGTTAGCTTCTTGTTACATCTCCAAAATGGAGTCTGAGGTTTCATTCCCTCCACGTGGGATGGAACTATGCTGTTGGTCTGGCAATGGTTCGGGTGCCTCCTTTTGTGGTATGGAGTTTCCATTTGTCTATGGCCGTTTGAAAGTGCTGGCTCATTTTATGGCTGTGGGCACCCCTGCCTTAGAGATCCGGCACGCACTACTCTGCATGATGATGCCCATCTGTGTGTTTGTGTACTCCTCCCTTCCCCCAGGTCCCTTTAATTTTCAAGTTTTATCCTAAAAGTGCAAATTATTATAGAATTCAAACTGCACTGGAAATACACCTAGATACAGTATATCGTTCGTTTATATAGCTCAAGCATCTACGTGTTTAATCATTTTAATTACTGTACATGTGGCAGAACAATTTGATTATTAATTCATTTTTCTACCTGCCTAACATAAGCATCTGGAACAAAAAACTAGCATATCATTGGGTATATTCAAAATAAAGCACACATGCAGATACACGTGGGGGGGGTGCACATGGGTATATATGTATGTAAAAGTCAGAGGACAATCTGGGGTTTCATTCTTCAGTGCCATCTGTCTTTTTGACACAAGGTCTTTCACTGTTCTGTGGTTCCTCAAGTAAGCTAGGCTTCCCAGTCAATGAGCCTAACTCTGCAATCACACACATGCAATACCACGCCTGACTTTTTTTGTTTAACTGTAGGTTCTGAGGCTAGAACCCGGGTCCCCATGAGAGCACATTACTAACTGAGCTATCATCTCAGCTGCCATGAAAACATTCTTGACATTGCAACAGGAGCATTTCCCTTCTGTGGTGGTCGGAATGAAAATGGCCCCATAGGCTCACAGGGAGTGGGAGGTGTGGCCTTGCTGGAGTGGGCGTGGCTTTGTTGGAGGAAGTGGGCTAGTACAGGAGCAGAGTGGGGCTTTAAGATCAAAAAAGCTCAGGTCTTGCCAGTGTGTCTTAGCCTCCTTCTGCCTGCAGATCAAGATATAGAACTCTCAGCTCCTTCTCCATCACCACGTCTGCCTGCATGCTGCCATGTTTCTCACCATGAGGATTCTGGACTTAAATCTCTGAACTGTAAGCCATACCCAATTAAATGTTTTCCTTTATAAGACAACCATGGTCACGGTTGTGTCTTCACAGCCATAGAAACCCTAAGACACCTTCCGATATTTACTGGGATAATAGAGTATTTTATTCCAATATTTATGGGATAATAGAATATATTTACTTGACATAAAAACTACAAACACAGCATTCTCCATACTGAATTAGAAGTTTATTGAGCTCCCAATTCCCATGTCTGGAACATGAACATGGATTTACATGCATTGTCTCATGTTGTAGATCTCACATGCATGTCGTCTTCAGTCAGCTGGGCCTCTGCTCTATCATCAGTAATTTAGAGTTAGCTCAATGTGAGTGAATGATAAGTAAAGAATGATGCATAAGCCGTAGCAATAAATCCTTCCCAATATCATTTACTTTTTTCCCCAAAAAACCATATTACAACTCTCTCTTGTAAAAAATAAATTTCAGAACAAGGCATTTAATTGACCTCACTTGAGAAAAATAAAGATAATTCTATCATTTCAGAATTCAGCAATGAATGTCCAACTATGGCTAAAAGGTACACCCTGAGAATTAAATGATTTATTTGAACAAACCCATTAAGGTTTATAAAGCTGTGTTAACCTAATGTCAGGAAGGGACACAAGATATCGGTGCAAATGCCCCTGCTCACTTTGTGGTAGAGTTCTCCAGGGATGCGGTATTGTAAACATCCTCATTGTCTTCAATGCTAGAAGCATCTGTGGAGTCAGGCTCACTGACCACAATGCCAATGGAAGACAGACTGGTAATGAAGGCATGTACTTGCTGTGCATAAACGTCCCTAATGTTAAAGTAAGGTAGCTCGGGACACTTCTCCGGTGGGTCCTCACTGCACTGGTCCACATCCATGTCCTTCTGCTTCTGGTAGTACTTGGAAAACTTGTTGAAGATGATGGTGATGGGAAGGGCTACCACCAAGATGCCACAGATAATACATGTGCTTGCAATGATCTTCCCGGCTAAGGTGATCGGGTGGGTGTCTCCATAGCCCACGGTGGTCATACTGATAGTAGCCCACCACCAGCAGATAGGGATGCTGGTGAGACTGGATGCAAGTTCATCCTTCTCCACAGAGTAGATAAGCACAGAGAAGATGGAAATACCCACTGAAAGGAAGAGAAGCAGTAGCCCCACCTCATGGTAACTGTGCCTCAGCGTGGCCCCAAGAGACCGAAGTCCTACCGAGTGCCGGGCAAGCTTCAGAATTCGAAAAATCCTCATAAGTCGAAGGATTTGGACCACCTTGCCCATATTCTCAATGTCCTCACTCTCTTCTTCCTTGGTGTCCACAGCCAATGTAGCATAGAAGGGAATAATGGACACGAAGTCAATGATGTTCAGAGGGTTTTTCCAGAACTTCTTTTGAGAAGGGGCAGCGACCAGCCGGATGGCCAGCTCACCAGTGAACCAGGCAATGCATGCAATCTCCACTCCCTCCAGCACAGGATCATCCACTTCTCCATCCTCATTCTGGAATTCCGACATGCTGTGCACACACATGGCCACAATAGAAGCCAGCACCACGCTCAAGGAGGAGATGGCGATGAGCTTGGCCGACAGGCAATAAGCTGGGTTTTCCATTCGAATCCAGATTTTCTTTCGGAGCTGACCAAATCTCAGCTCATCAAACTTCTCCAGCTCTTTCTCAAACAGAGAGGATTCTTCAAAGGAGGAGTCCGTGCTCACATCGTTGCTTTTCTGGTCCCAGTCCTTCTCATGGCTCTCTTCCTTTCGCTCCTGGTATCGGCTGCTGCAGCAGGAGTCAATGAAGAGCTCATTGATACCCCAGTACTCGATCTCCTGGCAGAAGGAGAACACGCACAGCTCCTCCATGACGTGCAGCTTTCCCGTGTAGTAAAAGTTCAAGACGTATCTGAACAGGGAGGGGTTCCGATCAAAATAGTACTCTTTATCGGCCACGCTGTAGTCATCACACAGCTCGAGTATGGCCTCTTCAGAATGGCAGGTCAGCAGCTTCCCCAGTCTTGTGTGAGGGAACCGCAGGAGGGTACTCTGGTCCACAGACTGCTTAAAGCCCCCCACGTTCAGGTTGACAAGTTCCTCGTCTTGTCCAGGGCGATGGAAAAACTCACCAAACACCATGATGGACAGAGGAGGCAGAGCGCTGGCCAGGAAGGGAGATGCCCAAGATCACACTGCACCTGGAAGGAGCACAAGACAATGTTAGCCTGTGCCCAGTCCTGCCCCGTCAGGACTTATTTTTAATCTGCCCTTTCCAGAATGATGAGCTGCTCTGAAGGCAAAACAGGAAATGCATTGGG
This sequence comes from Ondatra zibethicus, assembly GCA_004026605.1. Taxonomy (NCBI): domain Eukaryota; kingdom Metazoa; phylum Chordata; class Mammalia; order Rodentia; family Cricetidae; genus Ondatra; species Ondatra zibethicus. The sequence goes on from PVIU01006794.1 coordinate 34,796, forward strand.
AAGAAGAAAAACACATTCCGGGGGTCACTGGAAGGGCTTCAAAAACTTGAGCTTAAAAATCTACTTTTATAAAAGAAAACCTACAGCATCATTTCATGAAGTCTAATTCCCTTTTCTCTATTAAACACTCAAATTTCATCTTCTGTCTCTTTCTCATGCTCTCTCTCTCTCTCTTTCTCTCTCTCTCATACGCACACGGGGGGAAGAGAGAGAGAGACACTAAAAAGCAATGTAACTTTGATCATTTACTTGCACAATATAAGCACGTCTACAGTCTCGACCATGACGTTCTTGCTAAGTCAGTTGCTGCACGGCTTGTAGCCTACATCTGCCCATCCTAAACTTAGCCATCCACCCAGAGAGTGCTCTCCTCTTCTCCACATTTGATCCAAGGGAGACAGAGATCAGCTCTTACAGAGACAGTGGGTTTCACTTTATGCTCCAGCAATGTGTTGTTTTAGGAGAGCCCATTATTTATGTTTGGACACTGACACTCAAGAGGATATAATTCTCTCCCCGTAATTAAGCACCTTATATCTTGCAGATATCATTGCACTGTCCAGGATGGGGTTTCGGGGCTATCAGTGTGGAAAGAAACTGGCTGGGGAAGACCTTTTCAAGTTAAACATGCTCTGTTTCCTGACACACATAGTTTCTTCTCCCATCTCTGCCCTCTTCTCATAGTTACCTACACAGCATTATCTAGAACTATCGTTCCATCGATGGTCTACACTGGTTGGGCTCATGACCCGCTTTCAGTTCTAACACCAAAGTATATCAAATCCATTCCTCAGAGAAAAAATATGGGGGAGGGCTAGAGGAGTAAAGATCTGTTTTTAATTTTATGAATATGTGTATTGCCACATGTGTACAGGCCCCCTTGGGAGCCAGAAGAAGGCATGGATGTCCGGGAGCTAAAACATTAGGCAGTTGTGCCCTGCCTTCTATGAATGCTGTGAACCGAACCCAGGTCCTCAACAAGAGCAGCATAGCTAATTAAACAGAATGGGAAAGGGAGTTCTCAGTAGAGGGTTATCAGAGGTGGGCAGCAGGAGAGCTATGAGGGAACCAGTCTATCAGTCTGGAGAAACTGGATTTTATTCTGTTGGCAAGACTACAATGAACTAAGTTCCCATTACAACCTGACACTGTCACCTACAAAGATTATGCTCAAGAACCATGTAACTGAGTTATAAGAAAAAAAAAATCTATCTCAGTGTTGGTATCGGAGTCACTCATAGCTGCCTTGAATTGCACGCAGCCAACAGACTGCAGGTTGGACATGCCTACAAGTCTTTACAAGTGTACTTGTGACCATGACTTAGACCCACTCACACTCAGCCTTCCAAACGCAGTCCATGACACTGTACAGGGCCCTCACCATGTTCCTTGGACACCAGAATCATAAGTAAAAACAGCTTTCTTTAAAACTTGAAAGCCAGTAATAAAATATCAGTTCCACTGAGGGAAAACTGGAAGACCTAGACAGGGAAAGGTGACGTACATGAGGAAGGGCTGCACAGCACCAGGGTAAAGCGGGGACGCGAAACAGATGTGCTGGGGGCACTGAAAAGAGAAGCATCAAGTTCTGGAGTCTGCAAAGCAAAACTGACAGGACACAGCACTTGGTGGAAGAGAAGAGAGAAATACATAGGCAGGGTAAAGGAGAATATACTCGCTAATCTGCTTACACTTGGGAACAGTAATGCCATTCAAGGAGACAAAGGTCGGGAAGGAATTTCTCCTAAGGTCCGCAAAAGCTACCAGCAAGAGAAAAGGTTCCTGATCTGAAGGAGAGACGGATTCAGCACAGGTCATGTCACAGCCTTGAAACAGGGCCTCTGCCATCCAGTCCAGGAGAAAGTCTACAGTCATAAAAAATACTCGGGTGTTTGCCTCCAAGACACCAGCGCTTCATGAAGCCAAAGACCAGAGCATGGCTAATGTATCTTTAATAGATTTGCTGACCCCTTCCAAAAATTCAATTTGCCTTCCTCAGCTTGCTGTTTTTAATTAGGGATCTTCTTGAAAGGCCTAAGTCTGGGCTGTTGCCTCGGTCCAAATATTTATGTAATGTTAGGTCTCCGCTGGCCAGAGCAGGCTAATGGCACATAGAGTTGGAAAATGTTCCTAGGAGCTAGTTCAGCTAAGCTGACACTAAGACTTTAAGGGAAGCTGTCTTCTGGTGGATTCTTTTTCATCTTAGCTGTCCTGGAATCCCACAGTGACATAACGTTTCATGACACTACGAGCATATAAGGGTCCCTTAATCAGGGCCTGTAATTCACCTCTCTAGTCTCTCCCTAGTGACTTTTCTAAAGAACATGATCATCCATGATGCCCATATTCCCACCATGTCCTTCTGCTTTGTCCTCCCTGGTGAAGGACACCTTTAGTCCACACTGGTGGAGGAAAGGTCATCAGGAAGTCCATCCATCTGCTCCACAGAGTCTCATCATAAAGAGCAACACACGTCATAAAACCAAAGATCTCAGGGGGAAAGGGGCTTTCGAAAAAGAGACAGAAGAAAGCATTGCTGAACCAGCTCTAACACTGAAGCTCCAAAGGCAAGTTCAGATGTGCAGAGTTAGGACTGGATTCCTGGCCTGCAATCGGACCCACAGCAACCCACTTGGAGCAGGGAAGATGAAGTTTCTACCTTTACAAATTGCACACAGTTAGAGTCTCTATGTACAGACAGTCTTTCTTCCAATTAGGCACATCCTTAAATGCTTTTTTTTTTCTCATCCTGGGAATTAACAGATATGGAAACAAACTCTCTGAGTTGAGAAGCAGAGGCCTAAACTGGGAGCTCGGTACTGACCATGCTTCCACATTCCGGTTCACACACTCAAGATCACGTGGATGAAGCATGCTACTGTACCGCATTACTTCCAAGGATGCTGTATTCAGGCTAGCATTTATTATTATAATTAACATTTTTTTTCTTTATTTTACATACCAACCACAGTTTCCCTCCCTCTCCTCTTCCCGTTTCTTCCCACGACTCCCATTTCCTTCCTCCCCATCCACCCACTCCTCCTGTGTCTCTATTCAAAAGTGGGCAGGCCTCCCATGGGTTTGACTATAACATGACACATCAAATTTGAGGTAGGGCTGAGCTCCTCCCCCTGTATAAAGGCTGGGCAAGAATGGGAAGCAGGTTCCCAAAAGCCAGCTAACCACCAAGGATAGGTCTCGATCTCACTGCTAGGAGCCATACAAATATACCAAGCTACACAACTATAACACACATGCAGAGGGCCTAAGTCGGTTCCATACAGGCTCCCTAACTGTTGGTCCAGAGTCCATGGGCTCCCATGAGTTTAGGTCAGCTGTTTCTGTGGGTTCCTCTCTTGTGACCTTGAACCCCCTGCCTGGTATAATCCCTCCTCCCTTTCTTCAGGAGGACTCCCAGAGCTCAGTCCAGTGCTTGGCTGTGGATCTCTGCATCTGCTTCCATCAGTGACTGGATGAAGGCTCTGTGATGAGAATTAGGGTAATCACCAATCCGATTACAGTAGGCGGCCAGTTCAGGCACCCTCTCCACTACTGCTAGGTGTCTTAGCTAGGGTCACTTTTGTGGATTCCTGGTACGAGGCTTCTCCCTAGCCCTCTGTCCCACCCCCAAACTGCCTCTTACTCCCAGCCTGTCCAACCTGCTCCTTCAAGTTCCCATGCCCCCACCCCTACCCCCAGTTTACCCAAGAGATCTCTTCTATTTCCCCTTCCCAGGGAAATCGTCCATCTCTCTTCGGGCACTCTTCATTATCTCAGCTAGCATTTATTAAAATCCATTCATTTGCTCCTTTCAGAAAACATTTAGTGAATCAAAGGTATACCTCTGTACTACATGATACAGCTCATGTTTATATACATAGGCAGTTATATACACTTGGCTCTCCACAACTATAAAGTTCCACACTGGAGAATTCTAGCAAGTACAAATCAGTGGGTGAAAGTACTTGCTGCTAAGACTGGCAATGTGATTTAATCCTTGGGACCCATATAATAGAGAGAACCAGCTCCCACAAGTTGTCTTCTGACCTCCATCCACAAATGATGGCATGTTTGTGTGCACACACTAAATAAATAAGCCCTTTTTAATTAAGAAAAATGCATGTATTACAGTGATATACACAATGAAAGATAATTTAAATTTAAGATAAATATAAATTATATAAATATAAAACTCAATTCAAATATATCAACTTGAACACATTTCCATTTTCTTTTATATTGGCACAGTAAAATGTCAAGAAATATGTTTAATCATGTAAGATTTGGATTTTATGTCCCACTGCTTTCTTCTTTTTTTTTTTTTGTTTGTTTGTTTGGTTGGTTGGTTTTTGGTTTTTTTTTCTGAGATGGGGTTTCTCTGTAGCTTTGGAGCCTGTCCTGGAACTAGCTCTTGTAGACCAGGCTGGTCTCGAACTCACAGAGATCCGCCTGCCTCTTCCTCCGGAGTGCTGGGATTAAAGGCATGTACCACCACTGCCCGGCCAACATCTGCTTTCTTAACCATGACAATGTCATCAAGGTGCTGGGTTTCGAGATTGAGGAGATGGCTCAGCAGGTAATGCACCTGCCTCAAAAGCACGAGTACTCAAGTTCAGATCCCAGCATCCAAACAAAAGCCAGGTGAGTATGGCAACCCATCTGTAACCCCAGCTGCAAGAGAAGCAGACATGGGGGATTCCCCAGAGCAAGCTGGCTAGCCAGACTATGTGAAACAGTGATCTCTGGGCTCAACACGAGATCCTGACTCAACATATAAAGGTGAAATTTCATAGAGGAGGACACTTGGCATCAGCCTTGGGCCTCTATGCACACACAAGTGCACATGTATCTGCATATATGGACCACACACATAAACAAGTATATACACTCGCACAAACATACACACACATAAAAATACATGCAAAAGAAGGAAGAAAGGAGGGACAGAAGGTGGGAGGGAGGGAGGGAGAGAGGGAAGCAAGCAAGCAAGCAGTTCAGTGTTTTTGGTTCTGTTGGTTTTTGAGACAAGGTCTCCCTATGTAGCCTTGGCTGGCCTGAACTCACATAAATCAAACTAGCCTTGAACTCAAAGAGATCCACCTGCCTCTGCCTCCTGAGTTCTGAGATAAAAGGCCTGTCCCAGAAGGTAAATTTTTTTCATTTAAGAATAATAATATCTTATAATTAGGGAAGTGTGAATTTTGATGTATGATTGGGAATTAAAACATAGACTAAGAAACGTAAAAATGCGTGTGCATGTTAATGTCTACCTAATTATGAAACAAAACTAATTTAAAATGAAACAGACATTTTTTAAAAAAATCAAAGATTACTCTATATCAAATTGGTAGCTTAACCTCACATAGATGAATTACTTCAACGAACTGACTGTACATCCTATTGGTGTGTAGTCTAGGACCAAAATAAATAGCAATATTAAAATATTTGTAGCAATCACAATTACATACTTATTTTTTAAAAAAATATTTAATTATTATTTTATGTATACAGGTGTTTTTTTTTTTTGCTTGCATGTATGTCTGTGTACCCAGTGTATACCTGGTACTCCCAGAAGCCAGAAGGTTCTTGAAACTGGATTTTTGTGGGTGCTGGGAATTGAACCCAGGTACTCTGGAAGAATAGCCAGTGCTCTTAACTCTTAACCACTGAGCCATCTCTCCAGCCCTATATACTTATTCTTAAATATTTATATATACATAGGATCGAGCACAGGAAGTGTTCTGTTAATGTCCTTAAGCACCCCAAGATTTTAGGTACAAAAATAAAAATAAATATGAATATAAGGATCAAAGAAATTAAATAAAAGCTCTCTGCTCCTGAGTTTGAATTGGAAATGACAGCATAAACACATGATTTACTTTTTGCACATGGAGAGTCTTATTTCTAGCTCTGTCTACCAAAACAAAACAACAACAACAAAAAACAAATAAGAAAACAACCTGAAACAGATACCTTTATGATGGATGCTACTTGGGGGTTCATCTCTCTCTCTTTCTCCTTAAAAGTGAGGTACATGGTCTCACCTCTGCAGGTGTGCTAGAAATTGAGAGTTCTCAGCTAAGTCAGTCCCCGCTTGGGAATCACCCTCAGCCAAAAGAGAGCTGCTTCCCAAAGTCAGAAACACAGCCAGTGACTTGTCTAGAAGAGGCTTGTTATAACCCAACATCTTGTTATGGAAAGGCAGTCCACCCAGGTCCAGAGCTCTGTGATAACTAAGTGAGGTTTGTGTTTGAATCCCGCCAAAGTTCGACACCTCGCTTTACTGAAGCCCGCCATCCTCACTTCTTCACAGATGTTGATCCCAAAGACGCCTAACAAATTCTTGTATACATCTGCCTCTGTCTATGTTTAGAAAGTCCATCTAGAAACACTTAGAGGTATTCTAATTTACTGAGACTGAAACAAGTAAATACATTTTCTTCCCTAAAAGAGTGAGGGTTCCTTGGATGAACAACCAACTCCCAGTCTGGGAATGGAAATATACAAGAGGAGCCTGGAATTTCCTTCTATACCAAGAAACAAGGGAGGCTGTCAAAGACAAGGGAGAGTCAAAAAAGATTAAAAAAAAAAAATACTAGAGAGACTTCCACCTGCTGAAGAGAAGAAGCATGAGGCTCACAGGGAAAAGAAAAGATCTTCGACAGATTATAGCATATCAAATATGATAAAATTCTTAAGTTCACAGCGATAATTTCCCTGCCGGTGCACGTGGGCGTGTTTTGTGTGTACACAGCTATATGCATGCACAAGAGTGTGAAAGCCAGAAAATGACCCTACTGTCATTACTGAGCACCAATCACCTTGTCTTTTGAGACAGGCTCTGTCACTTGTGCCTGAAACTCACAAACTCGGTCAGGCTGACTGGCCAGAGCCTCAAGGATCTGTCAGTGTCTGCGTTCCCAATGCTGAGATTACAAACACACACCACCACGCCTGACCTTTTAAAACAGGTTCTAGGGACTGAACTTAGCTCCTCCTGCTGGCATAGTGCGCCCTTTGCTGATAATCTCCTCAGCAACCATAGTAATAATTTTTAAAAAGGAGCACAGTACCTAGGTTACTTTTGACCCTACTCAAGAACCAACTCACTATTTTGTGAAAGTAAAGAGGAAAATCTAATACTTTATCCCACCTTCCTGTGAGGATTATACTTTAGAAAAATAATACAAGAGTTAATGAGAGAAATTTTTCTTCATAAAAATATCCCACTAATTTGAAAACACAGCAGTGGAAATAACCTAATAGCATAATAGAAAGTAATTATTTATATTTAAAAATAAGTTGAGATTTTAAAAGTTGACAGTAATAACTGAAAAGGAGTTGGTGTGAATATACTGAATGTCACAAAAAATAAAATTTAAGATAAAAATTGTTACCACAGTCAAAGAACATTTCTAGTAATAAAAATGCCAATCCATCAAAAGGAAGGCACAAGCACTATAAACATACTTAGCAATAGAGAAAAAAATACATGATATAAAAAAATAATGGCAGAATGAGGGGGAGAAATCATTGGAATTTCTATATCCCACCTTCAATAACATATGGAACAATTATACAAATATCCACAGGGAAATAAAGACAATTCAAACATTATGATAAGCCAACAAGATCTGACAGAGACTGAGCACTCCAGCTAGTAAGAGTTCTCTCTCTCTCTCTCTCTCTCTCTCTCTCTCTCTCTCTCTCTCTAATGGACATAGAACACTCTCTAGTACAGAACACAGCAGCTAAGTCATGGAACAGCCTGGATAGATTTTAAAGGGCACTAGCCATCTCTCATCGCTCTGACAAATTATTGAAAGTAATCAACTTAAAAAGAGAACAGGTTTGTCTAGCTCACCATTTCAAACATTTCAGTACATCATCACTTGACCCTGGTGTCTTGAACCTATGGAGAGACAGACAGCACAGCATTGTGGGATGACATGGGTCAGCCTCAAGGCAACCAGGAAACAAAGCCAGTAAAACTGAGGGGGGTGTTAATGTAATATCCTCATCAATAGCACAACTCCAGTGTACTACCTTCCTACTACCGTCTCACTTCCTGACAATGACATTACCTCTCAATAGTTTCATAACCAAGGACCCAGCCTCTATCTGACATATACATAGTCGTTTGGAGACATTCAAGATTCAAATTACAGCATAGATAGATAGATGATAGATAGATAGATAGATAGATAGATAGATAGATAGATAGATAGATAGATAGATGTACAGATGGATGGACGAACAGACAGACAGAAAAGTACACCAACCACAACGGGATACAATTATACATCAATAACAAAAGAAAATCTGGTAATGATTTTTCAATGTGGAAATAACACTCCTTAAGGACCAATGAGTTAAAGGGGAAATTTTTTTTTTAAAATGCAATAAACAAAAACAAAAAATCAACAAAATTACAGGGTGCTATAAAACAGTGACTAGGAAGAGCATACAGATTTATATACCTATATTTAAAGAAAGAAAGAACTTATATTAAGAACTCTCTCCCTGAAAACCACAGGAAAAGAAGAACGTTAAGGCCAAATTTAGTACAAATAAGAAAATGATGATTACACTTGAAATGAATGAAACAAAATAAGAATAGGAATACAGAAGATTCAGAAGGCCAAAAACTGAACATTTTTTCCCCAAATTAATAGAACTGATCAATCTGTAGCCACACTAACCAAGAAGGAAAACCAGCAGTGGAAGAGGGTGTGTCACTCACTATTGGCCTCCTGGAAGTAGGAAGAACTGTGAGAGCATTCTGTGAACAAATTTATTGCCACACATTAGATAACCTATGATCTAGAAAAAGTAAATTGCTAGAAATAGACAACTTCCAGAATATAACTCAAGATGAGAAAGAGAATCTTAATGAGCTTGTAAGATACTTAATTTGCAACTTTACAACTCTGCATGGAAAAGCTGAGCATCAACAGCTCTGCTGTTGAATCCCATCCCTCCTTAGCATGGATTCCTGAGCAAATCCCATCCCTCCTTAGCATGGATTCTTGAGCAAACTTTTCCAAAACCACAAAGAGGAAGATGCCCTCCCCAACTCTATAAAGTCGGTACTCCTGTCATACCAAGACTACACACAGACATGATAAGGAAACTCAAGACCCTTGTCTCTATGCATACAGATGCAAACATAATCAATAAATCACTAGCAAACCAAATCCAGTAGCATGTCCTAGTTAGGGTTCCATTACTGTGATGGAACACTATGATCAAAAGGAACATATCTTCCAACGGTAAAAAGCAGTGTGAGGGTAGGAACCTAGAAGCAGGACCTGATGCAGAGACCATGGAGGGGTGCTGCTTACTGTCTTGCTCCTTGTGGCTTACTCAGCATGCTTTTCTGTAGAACCCAGAACCACCAGCCCAGGATGGCACCACCCACAATGGGCTAGACCCTCCCATGTCAATCACTAACACCATACAGGCGTGCTTACCATCTGATTTTATAGAGTCATTTTCTCAACTAAGGGTCCCTTCTCTATGAGGACCCTAGCTTATGTCACGTTAACATAAAAGCTAATCAGCACAACATATAAAAAGGATTCTATACTTTGACTATTCAGGTTTAGCTGAATGCATGGCTAATTTTTATATGTAAATCAGTCAGGATATTAAAACATACAGCCATGTATATAGTCCATTGTCCATAGAAATGCCATAATACATTGTATCATCAAATATGAAACAGCCCTGACAAATAACACATACAAACAGGAAGTGCATTGCTGGTCACTTGGAGCTGGAAGAAGGGAGGAGAACTGGGACTGTTAATGGGTATGGATTTCTTTTAGGAGTGATAAAAATATCCTGGATAAGAGAGCCATCCAACCTTATGAATATGGTAAAAACAGAATTATACATAAAAGTAATTTTGCATATACATTATTGCCTAGATTCTGCATATGAGAATCACTTCTCCACCTGAGTCATCTTTCACAGAGGGACACTCATACAGATGTCTGTAACAGTTGACACTCCAGGGAAGGAGTTTTAGAGAATTTGAATGTACTGGGTCAAGCTCCCAGTTCCCTCCTCCTCGACTCTCTTGCTCTGTTCAACTTCAACAGTCCTTTGTGTCCACTTTATATGACTGCTTACCACACGGTAGTGTCATGCCTTCTGTACTCCAGCCTTCCTCTGCACAAACGCTGAACGTCTAGCCCGTCCGCAGCACTCAGCTATCCTCTCTACACTATAGCCTCTTTTGTTAATGACCTGTCCTTGTCTGGTAAAAGACACTCATTTTTATTTAAAAGAATTCACAAGAGCTATTTCTGTTCTCAGGAAAAACGATAGCAGAAAGATCTAGATCAGGCCTGGCGAAATTCGGAGGCTCCAATGGCCAAACAGTGAAGCCAAGCAAATAAAGGGACAGTTGGGGGACTATAAGACACTCTTCAGTTACACAGGGAGACACTGCACAGCACCTCAGTACTTTGGGGGATTCAAGGATAGACTTATCAGTGTTCATGGAGAAACAAAACTCTGATTTGTATGTAGGATAGCTGAGCTGACCCACTAGACTTTAAACACTATACAACTCTAAAGAAATGTGTTTCTGGACACACTGTGACCTGAGCCAGTCTCCTGACAATTCCAGTTCTGTGGCATCCATGTTAATTTAGACATAATAGGACCCTTACTGCAAGAGCAGTAGTGATCTTTCTTCAAGTCCAAAACTGCAAATGTTAAGGAAAAAAATAAGTGGTGCGTGGGGGAAGGAATATGTGTAACACACTAAGTTGGTTTTTTGCTGTTGTTTTGTTTTTCTGATTTAAGATACTAAGGTAGGGCCTCATATAGGTCAGGCTGACTTATGACTCACTAAACACCAAGGATAACTGAACTTCTCATCTTCTTGCCTCTGCTCTCAAGTGCTGGGAGTACGGGAGTGTGCCACCATGCCAGATCTGTATGCTGTGCTAGAGATCCAACCCAGGGCTTCATGCATAACAGGAAAGCACCTTGAACTATGGCCAGAACTTTCTAAATCTGGCTTTTGGTATGATCACAAGCTGATGTAACCTTTCCAGACCCATGTTTGTTTCAACTGCCCGTCAGATGTTACAATGAGAAGAACTTACCCATCTGTAAGGAAAAAGAACTTCCTCTTTTTTGCTACACTGTAAAATCCTTTCCCTTCCTCTGATGACAATGACCAACTGTCAGAGAAACTGATGCAGAAAGACAGTTCTTACCCTCGTGGTGGCGATGTCACACACTCTGCCCTCATCCTGCACAGTGGAACGTCCATTGTCATCCGAGAACCTTCTCCCTTCTTCCCTTGCTGGGGTATGGGGTGCACACAGGCATTGAGCAGCTCAGAGAAGAGAAGCGTGTGGTCCTCCGGTTGTACAAGCCAAAGCGAATGCTGTGAAGTCAAGTCCTGCAGAGGAAAGCATCAATCAAGCTGTCACCCCAAAGTGGAAACAAAGCCAAGCCATTTGATCACCAGCTCAGTGCTCTGGGCATGTTTTAATGCTTAGATGCAAACCTTCAAGCCCCATGGAACTTCCGTGGAGGAACTGGTCTTTTCCCGTGATGGAACTATCGCTCCACTGGAACTTACAGATAGAAGGAAGGACTCCTAGAACTTGGCTACAGCAAAACATCTGGAGCATCACATCTGTCACAGGCCATGAAACATCCAAGATAAGCAGGGCACTGGAGTTAGGGCTTCACTCACTTCCCACACGACTGCTTCTAAGAGAGTTATTCTCCGAGCCGATCCATGAAGGTTGCGCTCATAAACTTCTAAATGAATATACTTTAATCCATTTCAGAGGCAAATTTATAGGGGTTACTGCTATAATAGAATTAATCCCACTGCTACAACTTGAAATCAAAAGATTTTCAAGGGCTGGCCAAATTCAATTCCTCTTTATTCGTACATTGCTATATGTCACAGATCAGAGATGGTTTCAGGTGCTAATGCAGAGTCCTCCACAAACATGAGGATGCTCCTGCATGGACTGAGGAGTCAAGTTTATGTCAAAACAAACAAAAAGATAACACTCCGTGCTCTCTCACTCTCTCTTTAAGTTAAAGAATGCAAAAATAAAAACTCCCAATCATGTAAGCCTTGCCTTGTGGTGACATTCTCCCATAGGTCTATGCTGGCAGTCAAGCATCTATCCCTTGATTTTTTTTTTCATGTTTTCCAGTCAACACCAGTTCTAAAGGGGGAGTGGGTAGTCATGGAGAACAAGAAACTATTGATGTTGAGCAGAAGACAGGCAAGAAATGTCTGCAGCTACATCAGGCATTAAACAAACGCTCAGTGTAGTTGAAGACCTTCTAAGGCCCTGGGATCTCACAGGGCACATAGCAACTACTGCAACACTTCAAGAGCTCACAGGCCCTAGACCAAGTAAACATGTGAAAACAAACATGTCTGAACAAGATCCTGGGGGCACTGCAGGCGGAGCCAGGAAGGAACATAGTTTACAAGCTGGCCCCAACAGGGACACAGCGCACCTGACACTCTACGGGGCTAAATTTCCACTTGTAACAGATGGTCATGAGATTGAATCCAAAGTGAAATGCAGATCCATGTCAACTGAATGCCTCAGGTGGAACTCTTGATAGGAAAGCAGAGAAATCTCTTTATGAGGATGGAGAAGAGGGCTTGAAAAGTTAAGGCTCCTTTATCCTTCTCCTGCCCCTCAGCCTACACTTCTTCCTCTCCCTGCTCCTCTTTCCTGCTTCCTGGCAGTACCTTAGACATTTCGCCTCCCAAGCAAAGGCAGAAATGCTGCAGGGCCTGATCTTTCCACTCGGATACCTTTCAAACTTCAACATCCTTTAAGAGAAAGTAAAATTAACCTGGAGATAAATGAAAATATATAGCTTTCATACTCTATACTCATTACCAAAGGAAGACAGTCAGGAGTACTTAGGCTCTCAGCTAGAAGTCCATTGCTTTGGCCAGTATGGAACTCTTGGGTCTGACCCAGGGACACGTGGTGAGGTGAGCTAAGCCTATCCTCTACACAGAAAGCTGTACCCAGGGAGGCCTTGCAGTTGATATGTCATGAATAAATGACATCCCACACAGCCACTTCCTCCCTGCCACCTAAACTCAGAATCCGTGTGCCTTCCTAGATTTTTCTATCACCTTAATCACTGTTGAATGATGGAAACTGGGGAGATGCTCAGCTGGTAAAGCCACTTCCATCTAAAGCATGAAGACTTGAGTTTGATCCCTAGAGGCCGTGTAACAATGCAGGATGTGGTATTCTATCTTTATAATCCCAGCAGGCCGAGATGGGAAGATCCCTGGGCAGCTCCTGGTCAATAAGAGCCTCTGCCTCAAAGGAAGTGGTCTGCCTTTGTACCAATCCTTACCACTCTAAGATCATTTGTGTTCTACATGAACCCAACAAGAAATGATAACTAGCATTTTCTGAGTCCCCCACACCATGTCAGGTACATTTGCAAGGCTTTTACAAACGTCTCCGCAACCTTCAACCACTGCATATGCCAAGTATTATTCTCAATGTAGAGGTGGGACATCCAGACCCAAAGATGCTACCTGCCCGCAGCTCTACACTCAAGAAATGGCAGGACCCAGGTTCATCTCACTGTGAAAATCGAAGCTTCTCTAGTTATCATCACAGAAGGTTGAAGAAGGATTGAGGGAAATGCGCCAAACATAACCCAAAGCATCAGACTTGGGGGAAGGAAGTGTAGACTTACTTACTTACTCTCCCCTTCCTGTTTTACAACCCCACCCCTTCCTGTTTCACACCCCACCCCACCTTAGTTGTGCCTACCAAGGTCATCAGGGTTGATAAGTTCGAACAAAGACGTTGTTGGTTGTGATTTAGCACAGAATAGGCTTCTGACTTTGCGATACAGTCCGATCCTGGCAAAAACCCATCAGGCTCCCTCAAGGCCCGATTCTCTCTGCAGAATGTCTTTTTTCACAATAACTGAATTATCTTTGCCATTTCCTCCAGCCTGGCTATATTTCCTGATGAGTTCACAACAGCATTCAAAAATGTATACAATGGCAAACTCCATTATTGAAGGGGAAAGGTGAAGAATAAGAGACACAGTAGATGCATCCCTCATCCAGATCTCTGACATCCAATCTTGGAGCGAAGGCCAGAGAAAAGGAAATGGATTGCAAACAGGTACACACAAAGGTCTACTCTACGGATTCCCTGGCCCTCACTGTAGATATGTAAAATTGACCTGGTAAATAAAGAAGAAATTCCTTATGGCACTGCAGTACTGGCCTGTGTCTTCTGTACCCACACACGACTCTGTATGTCCCCATCCCTGTCACAGCACATTCTTCTGAACTGTTATCTTGACTGAGAAAGCCGCCAGTGAGGTATAGCATCCCACAAGCGATCTTCATGTTAATTATCCCTGTCATACAGTTTTGCTTCACACATTTTGTTCAAACCAATTCCCCTCTCCCAAGCCAACAAAATTAGAGTAAATTAGAGGGGAAAAAAATCGATACAGAGTAGGTGTGGTGTCGTCCACGTGCCTGGAGGTGGTGGCCTGAACCTCGGTCCTGAAATTTTTGAGCCTGTATTAACTACAGGACTAGAAGAATTTATGATGGAAAATTTCTCTGTACAACCAGAGCCTAAGATTTTTGAAGGCATGGCTATGTACTTCACAGAGCAGGAACTGGACAGCTTGACACTTGACCAGAAGGTCGTGTACAAGGATGTGGTGTTTGAGAACTTACACATGTGGCTTTACTGGGGACCTCGCAAAAGTAAGACACTATTTTCAACCGGTTGCCCAAGCAGAGTCATCCAGGGTGAAGGCCTTTCTCTAAGTCAGCTGTGCTGGAAGACGGAGGAAGGAGGCGAGGTCAGAGCCACGCCACTGCTGTCAAGCGCAGTGTTTTCTGTAGCCAGGCATATTTCCATCCAAGTAGATGTATTATTGCTCTTAATTCATTAAAGTTGTACATTATAATGTGCAAAAAAAATTTGAAAAAAAAATCGATACAGATAACGAAAAGCCGCTAGGCAAAGGCAGAGGAGATAACTGGGCAGAACAAAATGGCTGCCAATACTATTCCCCACACACACACACACATACAGGAAATACAAATGAATCATCCCATCCTGGGTGCTCAGCCCATTCTGCCCCCACAAAGGAGCCTCTCAAGGCCAGATCAAAGGTCAAAGGTCAAACTCTCAGAGGTTTGGTATTCTTAAACACTCCCAAAACCTCCCTTGCACTGACACCAGGCTCCAAGAGGCACTTCCTGGCAAATAGAGACCCGTGCACCTTGCCAACAGGTAACATATGAGCTACGCAGACAATGTAATCTCTACCCTTGGG
This sequence comes from Ondatra zibethicus, assembly GCA_004026605.1. Classification (NCBI taxonomy): domain Eukaryota; kingdom Metazoa; phylum Chordata; class Mammalia; order Rodentia; family Cricetidae; genus Ondatra; species Ondatra zibethicus. The sequence goes on from PVIU01006794.1 coordinate 50,153, forward strand.
ATTTACCCTTGGCATAGAATTTAGTAAAGCGTAAAGAGACTTATTTACAGTTTCCTGTAAGTTGTGATGTAAGTCTGTGTCTTCGTCAGGGTTTCTGTTGCTGCTGCGTTCCCCTGACAGTGAGCAATTTCGGGAGGAAAGGGTTTATTTGGCTTACACCTCCACATCGTGATTCATCACTGAAGGAAGTCAGGACAGGAACTCAAACCAGGCAGGAACCTGGAGCAGGAGCTGAGCAGAGGCCATGGAGGGGTGCTGCTTACTGGCTTGCTTCCCTTGGCTTGCTCACCTGCTTTCTTATAAAACCCAGGATCACCAGCCCAGGGGTGGCACCACCCACCACGCGCTGGGCCTTCCCCCATCAATCACTAATTAATTAAGTGCCCTACAGCTGGATCTTATGGTGTCCTTTTCATTTTCCCTCCTTTTAGGTGACTCTCACTTGTGTCAAGTTAACATAAAACTAGCCAGCAGGGTTTGATCAGGTTTTTGATACCAGAAAATGAGTTTCTGAAGTTACACAGCTGGCCTTGATCTGTGACAAGGGTCCTACTCCTGGTCCAGACAAGATCTTGATCTTACAAACTTCCACAGTAGACGTCTCTACCTTGGAACTGTTGCTTCTAGAGGGCAGGGTGATTGTTTCTTGGGGTAGCACCCCACAGATTGTAGGATATTTCATGGTACTGATACCACCTACTGTATATAATGCCAAGGTTATGACAGTGTGGAATCTCTCCCAAGCCGGCAAGATATCGTGGCAGCTAAAGGTACTTGTCATGGAGGCCAGTGATGTGAGTTCAGTTCCTGGAACCCACACAAGAAGGAGAGAACCAGCTCCCACAAGTTGTCCTCTACCCACTACAAGCATGCCATGGCATATGCATGTGTATGCGCGCACACACACACACACACACACACACACACACACACACACACACAAATAAATAAAGCCCAATAAGACATGCTTTTAAATGTCTCCAGTCCCTGTCAAGTGCTCTGCTTAGGAATCAAAATTATCTCCAGTTGAGACCAGAACTCTAGAAATGAAGTAAAGGTTCAGACCCCTGTTTGCAACAGGGCATGCAGTGACCTTCCCTAAGGACAGGACCCAGGGACTGTCCTCCAACATGTATTCCTTTAGAGTCAGTCATGTCGTTTCATGCCATGATGTCAGTCAACAGAAACTTTAAAAATAAGGAAAGATAAGAGTATCTTTAATGGCGGGGAAGATGGCTTAGTAGGTAAGTTTCTTGCCACACAAGCATGAGCACCTGCATTTGGATCCCAAACACACACAGAAAAGCCAGTCATGAATGACATATACTTGTAAATGCAGCCATGGGAAGGCAGAGACAGACAGGTTCCTGGAGGTCATTGGCCAGTCAGCCTAGCCAAGTAGCTGAGCCCCAGGTTCAGTGAGAGACCCAATCTCAGAAAATCAGGTGGTGATACCAGCCAGGGTCTGAGTTGATGTTCGTGGTTCCCGTTACCACGGAGGGTCATGTGGATACCCGGGTCTGATCAGCCACCTGAGATCATGCTGGTGTCCTAGAATCATTCCGCTGCCGAGGCCATACTGATCTGGGTGGCCAGCACCGCCACCAGAGCCATGGTGACATCCTGGCCTGAGGTGCAGCCAAGGGCCATATGTAGGCCTGTGGGCCTGCTGCAGCTAAGGTCTGTATTGATGTCTGTAGCCCATGTTACCACAGGAGACCATAATGCGCTGAGCCAGCACTGCCCTTCAATGGCCCTGGAAAAGCTGACCCTGTCCCTCACTGGCCACTGCAGCCAAAAAGTTGACTCCCACCCCTCACCACAAGAATGGGAGAGCTAGCCTTCATGGCTTGGGTGTAGAAGAGCTGGCTCTGCCTCCCGCCTGAGTGGGAAGGCAGTCGCAGTGGCCCAGAATGACCAAATCAGCTACACCCAGACCCACAGCCAGGGCTTTGAGTTGGCACAGCCCAACATCTACCCCATCTATGACTATGGGCTGTGGGAGCACACGAAGGGACTGGCCCTGTGGAACTACAGTCACAGGACCTCCTTGACTCAGGGAAACAGCAGGATATCCCAGAGGAGTTTCAGGGGACGTCCAGCACTGACAGTGTACTGGAAGCCAAAGGCCTTAAACCTGACCAACCATACATTACACAGTGAACATCTGCAAGTAAAGCTGAGTGTCCAGGGGGTGTACTGTGTGACACACTGCAGCTTCCAATGACATGGAGACAGTGAAGAGGTGTGGAAGAGGCAGTAAAGATGGAGGAGCAAAGTGTGATTTTGTTTGTTTGTTTGCTTGCTTTGTTTTGTTTTTAAGTAGTTCTTTTAATTTTCTTTTGGGGGGACGCTACGGGGTAAGGAGCAGATATGGAAGGACTGGGGTGCATGATGTGAAATTCCCAAAGAATCAATTGAAAAAATTATATTTAAAAGAAAAAATGAGGTGGTAAATTGTTAAGGAGAGCATCTAACATTGACTTCTACCCTCTAACACATAATCATACAAGTGTGGATGTACCCACACACTCAAACATGTATGCACACATGTGTACACACATACACACACAAATGCACATACACATAAACACACACATGCACAAAGCAAATCTAACCTTCCGTTAACTCTCTAAGTATATATGACTTGAGTATAAGGATAGAGGTTTCTCTCTATGAGAACCTGCCTTGTGTTTCCTAGGACAACATCCCATGCCCATATACTTATATGGCTTCAAGTATATAGCCTGCTTTCTGCAATAACACTGTTCCTACTGAATATACCCACTCCTGGACAAAGCTCTCACCTTGTAGAAACTCAGTGAATATCTTGGAGGGGAAAAAAGTTCAAACGCATGTCAGTTTTGCAGCCTTGCCACCACTCATCAATCACATACCAATTTTTAATAAAACCTGAGGGTAATAAAATTATAGGAATAATAATGGAAGATGAAATTCCATCCTGCCTGTGTCTTGCTTAACTAATGAGAATTTTCATCCAGTGTTTTGCTCCAATAATATTAAAATATCACAATCAGGCTTCCATAATTGGATTTACTGGGCTCAGAGAATTGTACTGCTGTTTAAACCCTCTCTAATCCAAAGCCATCAGAAGAACACACCTTCCAGTCCATGATGACAGTGGGTTACCACTAATATCCCTGAACTACGATCTTCCTCCAAATCATCAAATCTCAACAAGTACTTTAATTAGAAAAATCTCTGAAGTCACATGATTAAAAAAAAAAAAAAACCTCCGATCAGCCCCAGAAGGAAAATGAAAGCTTCTCAGGGTCTAATATATTCAAGGATTAAAAATAAATTCATAGACATTCTGGTTTTCAGTGAGTAGCCTGGTGAGTGCTTCTTAAAGCGAAGTCTCTAAATTCTGCTTGAGAGATCAGTGTAAGTTTCTCTTGAGGACATGGAATGAGTGACGGCGAAAGCATCTCCAGCAATCCCTAAGGCCTGGAGCATGCGTAACTAAACACCACCTTCTCTCCTCGGGTTCTGTTTCCAGACAACCTCCCCTGTGGGACAGAAGAGCAGCAGGCACACAGCTGAGTCGCCTTCCCAAGACAACCTGGGACAGAAAAGCAGAGACCACCAGGCCAGAAGCTGCTTGGGGAGGTGTGCCCACAGAGATAAGATCATGACACTGACCCCAGTCTGTCACCCCTGGGTATTAACAGGGCTCTTAAGTCACTCTGAGTGGTCTATGTGATTGCCACCCTTCCATTGGCCTCAGGAAGGAGCTCTTTTGGCTTCATGTAATCAACCTTGCCCAGGGTGGCTGAAGAAAGAGGTTCCCACTGCAGGCAGGAAGGTAAAACAGCCCGATTGGAAGCCTGAGATCTTGCACATCTTAATCTTAGCCTGGTCTCTCTCCCTTTCCGTGCTATGAATGACAAACCACGGTGCTGAATCACTGAAGAACAGAGGAAGGAAAAGGCAACAGTTCTGCAGGGTGCAGGGGAACAGTTTAACACAATGGTAATAGCAGTGTGTGTTTACTGTGGGGAGGTTTTGCCTGGGGGCAGTGTAGCCAGAAGGCCCACCGCTCACATTTCCAATAGAATCCTGTACAAATAAATCATCAAAGTGTTAAAGATGCATGTAAGAAGATGTCCAGTGCATCATTTATTATTCATAAGCTTATGCCAAGAGCCACCTAGATGTCCTTCAGTAGGAAGACCCTATAGTCTGGAGACAGCCGTGGAGTAGAGCCCTTTGCACTAATTAAACTCACTGAGGGGGTAGTAGTAACCTCTGGGATCAGGTGGGCCCTGCTCCATTTACTCTCCATCGCTCTCCTGTCTTGGTTTTGAGTTTTAGTTTCTTTGTTTCAGAAGACAGGATCTCAGTATCTAACCCTGGCTGGTCTTTAGGCCACTCTGAATTCCAATCTGGCCTTGTCCTTGTAATGTTCCTACTCCACCTCCCAAATACTGGCATTGCAGGTATATAGGCACAAAGACACACAGCCTGCGAGTAAATGGGGCTTTTGGTGGTAGGAACAAGGAAGTTCCTAACTCTCCTGAGTCAGTGACTACTTTAAAAAAAAACACAAAAAGAGGTCTCATGAAGGCCAAGGCTGACATCAAATCACTGTCTAGCTTCCAGCTTCTGATCCTCCTGGCCTGCACTAGGGTGCTGATGCTCCAGACATACACCACCCCACCCGGCTCATCACAAACCCAGAGTCTGTGCTTGCAGGAAAGTCACTTCCCGTACCAACTGAGCTGCAAACCCACCCAAGAGGCAGCAACAACTACTGCATCACGGCTCCACGATCTGAGCTCAAGCAATGTTCCAAAGTCATTCTCCTAACCACTACTGCAATTGGCCCCATCAGAAAAGATGGCTGTGATACACTGTATGGCGTGGTCCTGCTTTGTAAACGATGCCTGAGTTGACGATAGAGTGACAAAAAAAAATCGGTGATAACATACACACACCAAAATGATTCCTGGATGGTAGAATTTGGCATGATTCTTGCCTTTGACTCTGCATTTGTCAATATTGTGTAAATTTCTTGAAGAGTGTTAAGGCTTATAAAATACTTGGGAAATGGTTACATCAACATGGAAATTTAAAAGGGCACAAGCAGCCTGGGCCGGTAGTTGAACAGGAAGGGAGAGAGACATAGACCTGAGGGGGATTTACGGCATGAGGGAAACTTACAGGCGTGCCAGCGGTAGACTCCTCCACCAGGGTGTCCCTGTGTCCCGAGTAGAATCGCCAGCTGCTTTAATTCACTGAAAGCTGCTTTACCCCGTGGGCTGCCTGGAGAGACAGAGGAAGAAAGGCAGTGTGGAGCTCACCCTCAGAGCTTACAGGAGTAAATCACAAAGCAAACAGGTAAATACGGAACTGCTGCCGAAGGCAGAGGCCTATCAGTTCAGAAGGGGGATCATCCCTGCTAGAGGAGAGTGGGAACATTGGAGCCAAACCTCGCTGGGCACAGCAGGTGTGATCAAAGGACATGGGATGAAAGGCAGGTCCAATGGGAGAGGAAGCTCCTGCCAAATCAAGGAAGAGGAAAGCCTCAGATGGGTATGAAGCGCGGGTAAGCATGGAGTTCAGCCGCGATGGAGCCATGAACTCAAGACCCTGACACAGTTTCTCTTCTTAAAATGTCCAAGGAACTCCACCTGTGTGGATCACTGCTTTCCTGAGCTAGGATGAGGGATGTCCCAGGGAGAGGAAACTGGCTTACTTGAAGCCATACAAACTCCCCTGAAATAAGGAGTCCATACTGCAGACCTAAGAAAAATGTCAGAAATGGCACACACACAAAAAAATTCTCCAGGCATAAGTGCTGTTCCTTGGATATCTAGAATAGAAAGTGCCCTTGGGCACCTCAGTCCTCAGGAATTCCTGGGATCTGAGTCGGTCAATGACTAATTCCAGGAGAGCCACCAAAAATGCAAGCAGGAACAAAACCATGAACTAGTTTTGATAATTCAACCCTCTTTTCATAGCCTCCTCTATCCACAAAAGGCAGCACAGGGATCTTAGGCGGGGTATACCTTGACTTTTACTAACTCTAACTGAAAATGAGTGATTCCATTAAAACAGGCTTGCGGTAGTATTAACAATATGGCGCCTGCAACAATAGACATTCTAAATAAACCCCAGCTCGTAAGGGTTGCTGCAGGCTCCACAAAACACCACTCAGGCTCATAATTATTCTGAATTCACAGCAATTACATACCTACTCCAAAGTCTTCTATAATGACTTCATAAAGAAGCACAAATATTGCTCAATCATAAACTGGTTTTAGTATTTTGATGAATGCATTTCAATAGGTTGGGAGTCCTTTATATCCTGTGGCTTTTCTGTTTTGCATCTTGTTTTGCATTTTAAAACACTGTTCCAAAGAATGGTCCATCGCTTCTCTGATGGCCCTCCTTGACTTATTTTACTCATTAACATTTGTCAGTCCTTAGAATATACTTAGAAATTGGGCTAGCGAGGTGGCTCAATAAGTAAAGGTGCCTGAAGCCGAACCTAAAACCCTTAATTTGATTCCTAGAACCCATGTTGTGGGAAAAAAAACCCAATTCCCACAAGCCCTCTGATCGCCATATACAAGCCATGACACACATGTATGGGTGTGCGTCAAACGCAAGAGCACACACACATACATACACACACACTAAATAACTAAAAATGCAATGAAACAAACATTACAAACTATATGTGTACACTGAGAAACACATGCTTTCTACTTGTTTATCTTGTTCATTAGAATTCTTAGTCTCCTGTAGACATCACAATACAGCAGGTGCCTGTACCCCCATCTGAAGCGTAATAGGTTCTTTAAAATTATTTGCTGAATCAATTGACAAAAATTTTTGGTGAACTGGCACTTTTCACACAGCTTGGTCATAAGCTACTACCATTCCACGTTAAGTTTTAAAGTTCTCTTGCCCCTTAAGTTGAATGAGAGAAAAGAAGAAGAAAAAAAAAACCACCGCCAATGTGCTTTTGAAATTATGGTCACAACTTCAAATAGAAAAACAGCTTATTTATCAGGTACTGCAAATGGGAAACACAGTTTCCCTTCATCAAAGACAAGTCAACTGTAATGCACACACACATATACATACATACACACAAATACACACACATACACATGCATCATTGAATCAAATGTATTGTCAAACAAATACAAACAAGTAAAAAAAATCAATAATAGGGAATAAAGCCAATAAAAACATACTTGGCATTTTGTAGTAAAATTGGTTGACAAAATCATCACACAGAATCTACCTGGCACATCATAAATGAAAATAAACAGTGTTTAGATTCACAGTGCTGGTAATAAACCACCACATGGTCACAGATTCATATAAACCACAGATGATCAGGTACACCACAGTGAACTAGAGATGCCATGGGAAGATCTAAGCCAGCAGCTCAGGAACACAAAAGCACCTCGTCCCATCTGTCTCCAGAATGGTTTTGTTTTAATAGCAAAAAAGAAAAGAAAAGAAACCACTTCTTTTGGAATTCTCCACTAAACCTCGCTAGTACTAGACTCCTCCAATTTTCTTAGAAAACATAGCCAAGGGCTTCGGGTATGACTCAGTAATAGAGTGCTGGCCAAGCATTCACAAGGACCTAGGTTCAGTCCTCTGGACTATCACACTCCCAAAAAATTGTTACTCAAGGACAAATAAAGCACTAAATGACATCAGTCACAGACCTCCTGATGAAGATGTTCTCAAGTCCTTCTGATATGAAACACACACACACTAAAACCTCATGGCAATACAGCTGTGTAGCTGTGTGTCCACATGTGTGTATCTATGTGGTCAGAGGCCAACTTTGGGTATCTTCTTCAGTGACTGTCCATCCTGTGTTTTGTGACAGGGCCTCTTATCAAACAAGGAACTGAACAATTCAGCTAGGCCTGTTGGTGAGTGAGCCCCAGAATCTGCCTATCTCTACCTCCTAGAGCTGGGATTATGTGTGTGCACCACTGTGCCCATCACTGTGCCCATCTTTTTTATCTCGGATTCTGGAGTTTGAGCCTACGTTTGCATACTTGCTCAGCAAACACCTTCCCGACTAAGCCATGCCCGTAGCTCTGCAACACAGCTCTCTGAAGTCATTTTCTATACTCAGCCTTCACTCTCCTGCCACTCCACGTGTGTTTTTGCTGAGGGCGTCTCCAAGCAGCCAAACCCCAAAGCTGCTTCCCAGTCTGCATGGTTAAGAGGACAGTGGCATCTGTCACTCTGGAACTCCCTAGGCCCTGCCATTCCCTAACACTAACACCATTCTTAACTGTCCCTCCTTCTTCTCTAATGACATTTATAAGTCCCTAGGAAATTCTACTTCCTCTGCTCAAATTTTAAATCTAAGGCCACAAATTAAATACCTCCAGGGACCAAGCAGATGCCCAAGATAAGAGAAGGAGGCTCCCTCGTCACTGTGAGAAGCAGGCTGAGCTCACTCTAGCTGTCTCTCACCCATGGGTCTCAGGAAGCCACATCGTCCAATTTGTCAGGATCTTACTTTCACAAATTTTTTAAACGTTTGAAACTATTGCTGCTCATGCTTTAAGATCATGAGCCAAACCAAAGATATTCATGGCCTGGAAACAACTTCTAGGCCTCCACATTGTCTTCTCTACACCCTAGTCATTCCTAATGACCCTGTTCTGTACCCCTCTTCTTCTCCATGGCCAGTCTAACCCACATCTAAAGACAGAGTGTTACACAGTTGATTTGCAGCCTCTGTGTTCTCTCTCTCTCTCTCTCTCTCTCTCTCTCTCTCTCTCTCTCTCTCCTCTTTTTCCTCTCTCCCCTCTCTTTTTCTCCCTCCCTCTCCCCCCTTCTCTTGCCTCCCCACTCCCTCTCACACAACACACACACATTCTGGGCCTCTAACCTGCCCCTACTGGACTTCTCTATCCATTCATTCTCTGCTTTCACCGCACCTGAATCGCAAGTTAGACATTCAGAACTCATGTCAGCCAGATGCAGATATTCCCCTCACCACCCACACCAGTGACACCAAAGCCAGTGCCAAGGATAAGCACAGCCATGTTCTCTCACATCTCTACCTTTCTCTGGCCCTCCCTCAGATATCCTGTGTCTTTCTACTGGTTGACAACAGGAGACTTTGACCATGCCCCTTGCTTTCTTCTCAACCTAACTCATACCCTAGGACTAATGAAGAATTGCTTGAAATTTACCAAAATGTCCCTGGCTTCTAAGGTCTCCAGGTCTCTACACTTGCTTTAGCTGCTGGTGTGGATCCAGCTGCTGGAGCAGGCCCACCAGCCCCTATGTCCGTGATTGTCACCTCGTCATGGAGGATGAGGGCGGTGTAGATGCAAGAGAGCTCAGAGCTTCTCCTCAGCTGGGGCAGCAGCGGTGATCACTACTTGGCCCATTAGCTCTAGCTTCTTATTGGCTAACTCTTACATATTAATTTAACCCATTTCTATTAATCTGTGTATTGCCATGTGGCTGTGGCTTACCAGCTAAAGTTCCGGCGTCTGTTTACGACGGGGCTACATGGCTTCTCTCTGATTCTGTCCTTCTTTTTCTCAGCATTCAGTTTAGTTTCCCCCCCCAGCTCTGTTCCCCTATAGCTCTGCTATAGGCCCAAAACAGTTCCTTTATTAACCAATGATATTCACAGCATACAGAGGGAAATCCCACATCAGAGTGCCCACCAAGACTCAGCTCCATCCTGTTCTCCCTGATCTCAAGTTCCTCCCCTACTCCACAAACTATGCCTGCTTCACCCCCTACAACCACCAGCCTCTGTCTCCTTCTGGTCAGGGTATTTAATTTACCCTCTCTAACAGAATAATCTGTTTCCAGTGCCAACCTTCACTGGAAATCCCACAAAAGCAAGGGGGGGGGTCTCATCTTCCTTAAGCTTTGTATCCTTAATGCCCAACAAGAAATAATAAATACATGAATAAATTAATGACCCATTTGAATTCCCAGATCATACCAGAGAGGTGGGCATATTCATGGTTCACCACTCACTGATGGCTAAGGAAACTGAGGTTCAAAATGGTTGAGTCCAGGAGCTAAAGAATGCTTCACTCAGTGTGACGTGTTTACCATATAAACATTAGGATCAGAGTCTAGTTCGCTGAACCTAGGTGAAAACACCAGGCATGGTGGCGGTGGTGTGGTGTGTGCTTGTGATCCCTTCCCTGGGAGGTCGCTTATCAGCCACACAGTTGGTGAATTCCAGGCCAGTAGGAGACCCTGTGTCAAAAACCAAGTGCCTGAGGAATGACGCTCAAGGGTGATTGCTAACCTCCACACATGTACACATGCACCCACATACAACTGTGCACCCACAAAAATGGATATGCCCACAGACATACACACAGAGAGCAGAGTAGGTGAGATCAGAGCCCACTGAAGCCATGCTAGGGAAATGAGCAGGAGGAGGCATCATTCCGCCCCATTCGCTGGTGACTTCTCTGTCCTCATATGCCAGGCTCTTGTCCCTAAACAAACTGACTTAATCCCCCTAAATGACAATGGGAACGATATACAGGACCTTTCATCACCATGCATTGTATGAGAAGCTACAAAATGCCGACAAAGCACCAGAGATCAAACAAAAGAACGATTCTGCTACCTCAGTAAACTAGTGCCGGTAGCCTTCTAACAGGCCTACGTATACATTGCTTATCTTGTGCTAAGCCCTGCATGAATTGCTTTGCAGATGCTGCATTAGGAATGTAAGACAAATGTTATTATTGTTATCCCCACTCATCGAATGACAAAACCAGAACTTCAGAGGTTAAAAGCATCCCCAGCCAGAAGAGGAAGGGAGCTGATTCAAAGCCATGAGGAGCAAGGCCCTGTAACCAGTCTGCTGCCGTGTGAATACCACTCTGCTGCTTCCTAGCGGTATGACTTGACATTTCCGTACACAGATAAACAGACAGACAGACAAGTTGTAGTTAAGATTTCTATTGCTGAAACAAAATGCCAAGACCGAAAAGCAAATTGGGAATGAAGGGTTTTATTCAGCTTACATTTCCATAGCCCTGCTCATCACTGAAGGAAGCCAGGACAGGTACTCAAACTCTGGAGACAGGAGCTGACACAGAGGCCCTGGAGGAGTGCTGCTTACTGGTTTGTTCCCCAATGCTTGCTCAGCCTGTTTTCTTATAGAACCCAGGACTGCCAGCCCAGGGATGGCACTGCCCACAATGGACTGGGCCTTCTCCCATCAATCACTAATTAAGAAAATGCCTTACAGCTTAATGTAGGAAGTCCTTCTGTATACATGTTGTTTTTATTGGTTAATGAATAAAGAAACTGTCTTGGGCTTGCACAGAGCAGAATAGAGGTAGGCGGGGAAAACTAAACTGAATGCTGAGAGAAAGAAGGCAGAGTCAGAGAGAAGCCATGTAGCCCTGCTGGAGAGACACCTGAGTTTTACCTGGTAACCCACAGCCTCATGGTGATACACAGAATAATGGAGATGGGTTAATTTAAGATATGAGTTAGCCAGAAATACACTTAAGCTATTGACCAAACAGTATTACAAATAATATGGGTTTTATGTGATTATTTCGGGGCTGAGCAGCTGGGAACAAACAAGCGCCCCCACCCCATACAACAACAGCTGGATCTCATGGAGCCATTTCCTCAACTGAGGCGCTTTCCTCTCTGGGAGCTCTAGCTTGTGTCAAGTTAGCACAAGACTAGCTGGCACATAATAGAGAGGTAGATGATAATGATAGGTAGATAGGTAGGTAGATAGATAGATAGATAGATAGATAGATAGATAGATAGATAGATAAACAGATGATAGATAGATATACAGATAGATAGATAGATAAACAGATGATAGATAGATAGATATACAGATGATAGATAGATAGATAGATAGATAGATAGATAGATAGATAGATAGATAGAGATATAGATAGATAGATATACAGATAGATAGATAGATAGATAGATAGATAGATAGATAGATAGATAAACAGATGATTGATAGATAGATAGATAGATAGATAGATAGATAGATAGATAGATAGACAAACAGATGATAGATAGACAAACAGATGATAGATAGATAGGTAGACAGATAGATAGATAGATAGATAGATAGATAGATAGATGATAGATAGGTAGACAGATAGATGATAGATAAATAGATAGATGATTGATAGATAGATAGATAGATAGATAGATAGATAGATAGATAGATAGATAGACAGACAGATGATAGATAAATAGATAGATGATAGATAGGTGATAGATAAATAGATGATAGATAGATAGATAGATAGATAGATAGATAGATAGATAGATAGATAGATGATAGAAAGATAGATAGATGATAGAAAGAAAGATAGATAGATAGATAGATAGATAGATAGATAGATAGATAGATAGATAGATAGATCGATCTAGACCTGGTTACTTCTCTCATTGGTGAAATGAGTTTTCTGAACAAAGCTCCCTACAGAAAGAAGGACTATTCTGCCTCACAGTGTGAGGAGAAGTCCATCATGGCGGAGAAGACAGTGGCTTGTGTGAGAGACAGAGAACTGAGTCCACAGGCAGGAAGCAGAGGGTGGTGAATGCTAGTGCTCAGCTCCCTTTCTCCTTTTCTTCAAGTTCAGGACCCCAGCCCACTGAATGGTGCCGCTCAGAATTAAGACAGGTCCTGCCACCTCAGTTACCCTAATCTAGGTCATCCCTCAAGACATTCCCAAAGGCTTTGCTCATAGATCACTGGTTCTCAACCCATGGGTCATGACCCCTTTCGGAGGTCGAACAACCCTTCCACGGGGGTCACTTAAGACCATCAGAAAGCATGGGTATTTACATTATGATTCATAACAGTAGCCAAATTATAATTGTACAGTAGCAATGGAAATAAATTTTATGGTTTGGGGGTCACCACAACATGAAGAACTGTATTAGAGGGTCGCAGCATTAGGAAGGTTGAGAACCCAAGTGTTAGATATTGTCAAGTTGACAATATTAATCATCACAGATAGTAGATACATAGGTACACAGATAATTAACAGATCAATAATAAAAACCTAATACAGATACACAGATAGGTGATGGGTGATAGACAACAGGGAAGGGACTGTAATAGCACCTATAAACAAGCATGACTACAAGTCTAAACAAACATCATATTGATGTGAACGTCTGGGGTGCTGTAAGTTCTACATCACGGCTTACTATTTTTATCCCTAAATACAAGAACCCTAAGCGACATCTAAATAAGAACTAGAGTCCTAAGAACCCAAGAGTTCCCTGCACTTACCTCATGCAAATCTGAAAGATTCCAGGCGTACACAGAAGTCCCTGCGGACTAAGCCTGGGGAATAGCAGCGTTGGTCCTTACGGACCCTGTTTTCTCAGTACATTCCAGGCATCCCTGGCTCCATTTCTGCAAAGAACCATCTTGAGTTTCATCCCGCTCCCTTTTAGCTCAGTGGGAGAGGCTAAGGTGACTTTTAAAATGTTGTGGAATAGGTCTTGGGCATCTCTTACCTCCTCTGGGGATCTATGGACAGATAGAACAGGAACTGGTTCAGACGAACCAACACTAGCATCACTTTTTTTTTTTTCAAATGGTTCCGGGACGCTCCTAAAATCAAAGAAGGTGAGGTACCCCACCTGGAATAAGCAGAGGCCAGGCTCTCCAGAAAAAAATCAGAAATCACTTAGTTAATAGAGCGTGTAACTAACTAAGGCCATTCACCTGCCCACCCAATGGCTTCACTGTCGGAAGGAACGGGAAATCACTCCATTGATAGAGCATGTAACTAGACAAGCCCATAACACCTGCCCACCCAAGGGCTATACTACAGCACAAACAAGAAGCTAAGAGCAGGAACTTCCAGGGAACCCCAGCTGTTACTATCCACCCAGATAACATCCAAATAAGGACAAATAACTGGGTCAAAAGGAAGCAGATATGCAGCAAAATCTTCACTCAACCCTCTCCAAGAAAAGAGTAAAAGCTGTGTAAGGAGGAGGGTGTGTGTGAGTGTGAGTGTGCACGTAAGTGTGTGTGTGAGTATGTGTATGTGTGTGTGAGTGTGTATGTGTGTGTGAGAGTGTGTATGTGAGTGTGTGTGTGTGTGTATGTGTGTGATTTCAGCCATCGAGGAACAGAGGCCCCTTTCCAATGCCTCTCAGATCATACCAGCAGAAAAATGAATGAAGTCATCATGTTCTCACTAATGCCCATACCCTCTTGGCATGTGGCAAGTTAAAATGTACCCATGTCCTATGTACACGTTCAGGGAAGAGAGTGAACTCACAGTTCAAACAAGAACTGCTTCCTACTTATCTGCCCTCAGCATCCACCAGTCTACTTCATGGCCACCCCCATTGCAGCCCCAACAGACCATTTACCATCACCAGTGACACAAATATCCTCCCATTGGTTCCAAATTGTTGAACCAATTCCCTGTCACAGGAATCTCCTTTGTAGGTAAAGTTTGGGTTTGATTCCCAGCACCCACAAGGCAGCTCACAAACATCTATAACCCCAGTTCCAGGGAATCTTGCACTCTTCTCTGGCACACAAGACATACATACAAGCAAAATGGACATCAAGTTTTAAATTTCATTAATGAAAAGAAATCAGCTGAAATGCCACCTTTTCCACGTGGTGTCACTGCATTCCTTGCTCCCATCCCCCGACACACATAGCTCCCATGCTAAATAGGTAGCCCTACAAATCCACCTCTGCAGAACCCCATTTCCCAGCAATATTGCTGACATTTCATGGTATCTGTCTGATTCACAACAGACAAGTGGGAGAAGTCTGGGGAAGATATGACTAAAGGAATGTGCTACTTTAAAAGAAAAAAAGAAGCCATGGGGGTGGGAGAGATGGCTCAGTCTGCAAAGTGCCTGTCTCTCAAGCAGAAGGACCAGTGTTCACAGCAGAAAAAAATAACGACATCTTGAAATTTGCGGGCAAATGGATGGATCTAGAAAACATCATATTGAGTGAGGCAACCCAGAACCAGAAAGACAAATATCATATGTACTCACTCATAAGTGGCTTTTAGACATAAAGCACAAAAAAAATTTCAAACAGGAAAATAGGAAAAGTGTATTAGGAAGAATTTTTAAAAATTACTGCAAGGAATACATAGGACGGAGGAAGAAACAAACGCACACTTGACACTACTGCATCCTCAGTGACTCGGCAAACTCATTCCCATTTATTTAATGTTCATAAGTTACCACCAAGTGTGTCTCACAGTTTCACCTGTTTATCGCCCCATTCCATATGCTTTCTCCACTCAGACATGCTTACACTGGATGCCTGGAAACTCCAGAGGGTTTTTAATCTAGTGGGATGCCTGAAAATTTGATTTTTTTTTAATTTATGTTTTTAGGCATTACTTTGTCTATTTTTAAATTTTACAGGTATAACATTTATAAAATTATTTCGTGAAATACAATCATTAAAAAAAAGGGCCAGTGTTCAGATCCTAACACACATATAAAAAGCTGAGCATAGCAGTAAGCGCCTGTAGTTACCACCTAGCGAGGTAATGACAGGAGAATCCCTGGAACTCAGGAGCCAACTAGTCTAGCAGAATCAGTGAGCTCCAGGTTCAGCCAGAGAACCTGCCTCAAAATGCAAGGTGGAAAATACGGCCATCAATCTCTGGGTTCACATACATACATAACCAACACACTCACGCAAAAAAAAAAATTAAGATTCAAAAAAGAGCTTCCCTGGTCAAGGTGGAGCAGAGTCGAGAAGGCTCCTCACTAAGTGACTTCACATAAAACCACCTTTCCTGGGGCTCCAGCAAGTGTGTTAAGAAGTCAAAATTATTTTTTTTCTGCTGTGTAGTACTCCATTATGTAAATGTACCACATTTTCCTTATCCATTCTTTGGTCGAGGGGCATTTAGGTTGTTTCCAGGTTCTAGCTATGACAAACAAAGCTGCTATGAACATAGTTGAGCACATGTCCTTGTGGCACAATTGAGCATCCTTTAGATATATACCCAAAAGTGGTATTACTGGGTCTTGAGGAAGGTTGCTTCCTAATTTTCTGAGAAATCACCACACTGACATCCAGAGGGGCTATACCAGCTTGCATTCTCATCAGCAATGCAGGAGTGTTCCCTTTTCCCAACAACCTCTCCAGCATAAGTGGTCATCAGTGTTTTTGGTCTTGGCCATTCTTACAGGTGTAAGATGGAATCTTGAATTTTGCAGGAAAATGGATGTAGCTAGAAAACATCATTTTGAGTGAGGTAACCCAGACCCAGAAAGACAATTATCACATGTACTCACTCATAAATAGTTTTTAAACATAAAGCAAAGAAAACCAGCCCACAAACCATAATCCCAGAGAACCTAGACAACAATGAGGACCCTAAGAGACGCATACATAGATATAATCTACATGGGAAGTAGAAAAATACAAGATCTCCTGAGTAAATTGGGAGCATGGGGACCTTGGGAGAGGGTTGAAAGGGAGGAGAGAGGCAGGGAGGGGAGCAGAGAAAATGTAGAGCTCAATAAAAATCAATTTAAAAAAACTACCAGAAAAAAAAGGAAGTCAAAATTAGGCTCGCACACTTTCTGCTGCTATAAAACACCTGAGACTGAGTCATTTTATAAAGGATGGGCGTTTCTTTCGCTCGTAGTTCTTGAGGCTGGGAAGTCCAAGAGCACGGTACAACATCTGATGAAGCCCCCTGTCTGCATGACAGCCCACCAGGATTTGCACAGAGTGAACCAGTGTGCAAGGTCATTGCTCTCTTTCTTTCCTTACACACCAATGCCATCACAGGAGTTCCATCCACATGACTTCATCTAATCTTAATAACCTTCCAAAGATACCCACACCCCCAAATACCTTCCACATGAGAATGCAAGTCAGCTTTGCCACACTGTTAATATTGTCACAATTACAATTTTGCAAAACATGAATTTTGAGAGTCATATGCAAACCATCATAGAAGTTCTTGTTTCTCTGTACCAAGTCTGAGCCCTGACATGTTATGGCATTTCCAGAGGGTTTCAGAAAAATGTTTATTGTTGCTAAATGAAAACAGAGTGTGTTTGCCAAACCGTAAATCCTCGGTATATTTA
The DNA here is from genome assembly GCA_004026605.1 of Ondatra zibethicus. Taxonomy (NCBI): domain Eukaryota; kingdom Metazoa; phylum Chordata; class Mammalia; order Rodentia; family Cricetidae; genus Ondatra; species Ondatra zibethicus. The sequence goes on from PVIU01006794.1 coordinate 67,268, forward strand.
CAACAAAATTCTCAGAGGGCCAAGTGTCTTTTGCTGCAGCGAGTTGCCACGGTGACTACTCCGTGCAGTGAAAAACAAGTTTTACTTAACTTCTTAAAAGATACAATAAAATTAATACAATGGCTTGTGTGGTATCCACACCATTATATAAAAAGAAACAAGGAGGAAATGTGTTTATGCTTCAAAACATCCACATCCAGGTAGGTGTTGCAAACCATCCTGGAAGGATGCTTTTTATGCTTTGCCCAGTCTGCTACAACTAACTCTACACTTTATGAATATGAAAAAATTATAAAATAATGAGATCCCCAGGCAGTGTAAGTTAAGAAAAAATTCTTTTAATTTAACTTATTAAAATGAATTCTCATACCTCCTCTCTGCCAACTCATTTCCTACATGCATCTATCCCTCTCTGGGTTTCCCAGCTCTTGATATGAGGAAGAATGAGACAGCAGAGAGCTAGAAGGCAAAACCAATCTGCAGAGTGCTGTGTTCGCCAGCCAGCAGGGACACTGGTGGCTCAAGGCCTAAGCTTCAGAAGGCAGCTTTACCCAGTACGTTTGGTCAGGTGCCCACTTCCCGCCCATACCACCATATTGCAAGAAAATCTTCACCACACAGGAAACAGAAATGCATACTGAACAAACAAAAGCCAGGTGCCACAGAGTAAAATATGGTGGCTTTCTTAACCTGATTTGCACAGAGGTTCCCATCTGTGTGCTTCCTACTTCAAATAAGTAAGAAAATTCACAACTGCTCTGCACTCACCCATTGGAGTAGTTCCTAAAGAAGTTCCCAGTGGTCAAAGCAACGCTCACGAGACGAATTTGGATAAAATGGTGCAAGGCTCTCTGAGGTTGTCTACTTGTGTCAAATCAGCCAACAGTCAACAACCGTGAGCACTGCTGTCTCCTTTGTTGTGTTTGTGTGTTCGGGTCTGCAGCCTGAGTGCACAACCCTCTTCTGGTGGTTCCCATGAGAACTGTCCCCCATAGGCTCGGGTGTTTGAACACTTGGTAAACAGTTGGTGGCACTGTTTGAAGAAGCTGTACAGCCTTACTAAAAGAAGTACATTACTGGGAGTGGGCTTTAAGATTTCATAGTCTCTCCCCACTTCCGATTCACTCTCTTTGCATCACGTTTACGGTAGAAAGTGATCTGTTAGCTTCGTGTTCCACCTGCCTACATCCATGGTTTCCCTCACTCTTATGGACGTCCCCTCTGGAACCATAAGCCAAATAAACTCTTCCTTCTGTAAGTTGCTCTTGATCATGGTGCTATATCACAGCAGAAGAAAAGTAACTGATACTTTGTCTTACAAGATAAAGTTACTTCCTCCTTTCTATACTACATAGTACCCTAGTCCCAGAGTGGAGGATTATTTGCTGAACAGTCTGAAGCTGGGCCCCATGATCTAATGCCTGCATGAAAATGGATTCTGAGCTGTTCCCAAGGAACAGACAAAAGCTAAATATGTATTCCAGTGCTCTTAGCTCTTTCGATAAAAATGACTGATAAAGTCGGGCGGTAGTGGCACACGCCTTTAATCCCAGCACTCACACTCAGAATGCAGAGACAGGCAGATCTCTGCGAGTTTGAGGCCAGAGCCTTGTCTATAAAGTGAGTTCCAGGACAATCAGAGCTGTAACATAGAGAAACCCTGTCTCAAAACTCAAAAAAAAATTTTTTTTGACAAAATGCATTGGCCCCACTAACATTTAATGGCCATATAACGAAACTGTACACAGCATCCTTTTATCCTTTTCATTTTACCATCCCATAGGAAAGGTACTAGCTGATGAGGCAATATGTGTAACACCTTCCAGAATGTACGTCTAGAAGAGCTAGGAAAAACTCAGTGGTCATGGCCAAAAAGACACAGCACCACACCAACATTCACTCTCAAACCAACACAAGATGTCCATGAGCCTTAAAGGGCAAAGTTCTCAAGGCACAGAAAGGAAGTTTCATGATGCTACTACTTTCCCATCTTAAGACACTCCCTCCCAACAAAGTAATCTTGTCTAGCAACAATTCTTAGAGTAGTAAAGATTTTTTACCTTTATATTGTACATGCTCTACAAGTTTCAGAAGATGGTAACAAAGGATAATGGGATTTGAGGAGACGGTAAGAGGATATGGGGGAGATTGGTGGCTTTTAATGGTTTTGGCAAAGACAGAAGTAAGCTAATAGACATGGATGGATGGATGGATGGATGGATGGATGGATGGATGGATGGATGGATGGATGGATGGAGGTTGGGGGATGGATGGATAAATAGATGGGTGATAGAAGATGGATGGATGGATGACAGATGATGAGTGATAGATGATGGATGATGGATAGATGGGTGGGTAGATTGACATATAGATAGTTAATTGATAGATGATTAAAAATAGATATATTATTGATTGATATATACATGGAAGATAGGTAAGAGATGATAGATGGGTAGATAGAGTCATAAATACGTAGAGATGAGTAGATTGGTAGATATATGTCAGATAGATAAATGGAAGGATGGAAGCTAGGTATTTGCCAAAAAGATGGTATGTGACAGCTAGACAGACAGACAGAAAGATAAATTGACAAGTCAATATGAGAGAGAAGATAGATGATAAATTGACACTGTTTTATGTGGCATGTTCCTTTATACTTTTGTCCCAGAAGAAATAAATTTTAAAAAAACAAAGAAGCTCAACCCCAGAACCCAGTCTCACAGCTGTTAATTAGCCAGGTAAAATCTAATCACCAAGGTGATCAGAAGGGACCGTAGTTCATGCACGTAAGCTAGCGCCACATCCCTGCTACAAATCCATTCGTGTCTTCCTCCTGCCCTCTGGATAAGCCATAACACCTTGAACTTGGCTTAGAGGCCACAGCATGATCTAGCTGCTGCCCCACTCCCCAGGCTCCTCCCAAAAATTCTCCTACAAACTTCTCCCAATGCTTCGCACTCAATTCTCAGCTTAGGATTCTCTTGCTCCAACCCTTCCTAAATGAATTCCTATTCATCCCTTAGAATGAAATGTCTTCTCTTCAGTGATCTCAAGCAGTCCCCACACTTATAAAACTGGCATCATAAAAACCCACAAGACAACCACTGCCTGGTGTGTGTTATTTATTGACCTCAAAGACCGGAATGTGGAAACGTGCTTGCCAGAACCCGAGCACAACCCGAATGCACAAACCACAGCCTTTAACCACAAAGTCTCCCATCTCTTTGACCAATTATCATTTTTACCTCAAATAAATCATAGGGAATACTTTTATGTTTACCTTGGCACATGAATCAGAGTTTTAGGAAGCCAGACTTTTCCATAGCAGAAGAAAAGGAAAAAAGATGCAAGCACCCAGATCCACTCGGTTGGCTACCTTATATCTGCAAACACTACTTGTTAGTTGGTGTCTTCTTGACCAAAAATAAAAAAGTCTTAACACACTGGACATGGAGGCTCACATTAATCCCAGGCAGAGGTGGGTGTATCTCTGAGTTTAAGGCCAGCCTGGCTTACATATCAATTTCCAGGATAGCCAGGGCTGCATGGAGAAACTTGTTGAAGAAAACAGAAGAAGAAGGACGAGGAGCAGAAGGAAGAGCAAGAAGAAGGAGGTAGATGACACAGCAAATGGATGAAATGGTTCTTTTCATCTACTTCAATTCTATGGCACTAGCTCACTCTCACGACCTATAACCTTAAATGGATCACTGAGAGCCCTGTCTTTAAGGAACAGCAAGATAATGGTGACAGTCATGATTGACCTTCACAGGTCAGCACACTTTGTTAACCCTGATGTGATGGTTAGTTTAATTTTATATGTGTCAACTTGACTGGGTTACTGAGTACCCAGATATTTAGTCAAACAGTTTTGTCAGTGTTTCCATGGGGGTTTTGATTAAGATTAACATTCAGACCATTAACAAATTGCCATCCACTCTGTGCTGGCCTCACCAAATTAGCTTAATGTCTGTCTCTTCCTGTGCACGTGCACACACACACCTGCCTTTTCTCTTCTGTATCTGTCACCTTTACCACAATATACCCAGATCCTAGCATAGTATACATCACCAACCAGATACTTAAATTCTCATAGATCAGAGATCTGACCACATACACTAATGATTAGTTTTAATGAGCATCCAATAGATGCTCTACTAACGGTAAAGAGGACATTTAATTCATTTGGAAGGTCCCCAAGCTCACTGAAGTCAGCTGCTATAAACACGGATTGCTTAATTGTAGCACTGTTGGCTAAAAGCAAGCAGACCATAAGCCTTTATCATTCAACACTTGTGCAATTAAAGGCAATATTTATCCAGTATCTCTTCCAAGAAAACCATGGTCTAAGGCTGTGCAGGATTCCAAAGAAAGTGAGGCAACCCCCATCCCAAACAAAGAAGAAAAAAAAACTTTACAATCGAGACTAGTAACTATTTTTAGGTTATTAAAGATTACTTCTATAATGCGCTCATCCTAGGAAGTTTCAAAAGATGGTGAGGAGTATGCAGCTGGGAGTTCCAAGTCAGCTTTTGTGTGGCCTTACACATTCTGCGCATTTTACCGTGCTCACCCTAGCTCCTGTTCCGGCCCTGCTTCCTGTAATAGCAGATCCTTGAAAAAGGAAAATAACAAAATAAATAAACACATTCTCTTGGTCTTCTCCTATTTACTACTCCCCTCCCATTGTCCCCACTCAGCACCAGACCAAGGTCAGAATGCAAAAATCAGCTTTCCGGGCTGAAGGCGGCATTGCTTATCTGGTGGAAGACTCGCCTAGCATACGCAAAATCTGGGTTTCATTCCCCAGCTCTTCATAACTGGGGCATAGTGGTGGATGCTTCTCATCCCAGCACTTGGGAGATGGAGGCAGGAAGTCCAAGAGTTTAAAGCTATGGGTCAGCTACATGGTAAGTGTGAGGTCAACCTGGGATACTTAAGACCCTGACTCAAAAACAAGAGGAAAGTAAAAGGGGGGGAAAGAAACGTTGGCTTCAGAATAAAATCCAAATTCAGTCACCTCTACGGACTCTCAATTGGAAATAAGAAAAAAAGTGGGGTAGAAAGGTATGGGGTTTGGAATGAGGAGACATTTGGCTATGTCCATGTGCAAGGCTTGTCCCCTCGATCCTACTATCTCTACCCTGTTGTGATTTATCATAATCAAGCTGTCCTGAGGACTGCGATGAGACAAGCCTGTGGAAAGATCCTTCAAACACTAGGTTAGGGAATGTGGCTGTCTAACCAGGTATTATGCAGTTAGCATCCTGAGCTATGCGCATATTTACCTTGAGTCTTCAAATCCACAAAGATCACATCTCGAATGCTGCCTGCCCTCTGTGCCCGAGGCTCTGAATTTAATGAATTTGATTCAGAGATAAAGTAGTCTATGGTTTTTTCCTAGGTTTCTCACATGTTATCTGGAAACAACGGTGATGTTTGCCTAGCTGGTGATTTTTAGGTCCTGTTTACCTTCCATTTAAATCGGTCAGTCAGTAGTAGGTCAAGAAGCAACTCAGAAAGACAAGAGCTTTTAAATTCCAATCATCAAGGTTCCTCTTAAGGTTAAGACACAGAACGTGAAGTCACTTGATAACCACAGACCTCCTCTGCCAGTGAGCCCACCAAACTCAGTGTGAGATCCCTCTGAGGGAAGCCTCGGGACTAGACACCCAGTGCAGAGCCTCACCGTGGCTCCCCAGGCAGACTGCTGCGGACAGACTTCCAGCTTTACATTTTCCTAGCTGGGTGGCTTTGTCTCTTGTTCTTCTCATGTAAAACAGAGCAATGATAAAAGCCTACCTCCTGTGGTTATCCTTGGGAATGAAAGTAGTTAATACGTGTAAAAAGCCTTGCTAACAATATTAGCACTCTAAATCTTTGGAGCTAACCGGAAAGGACAAGTGACCTCTGTCAAGGAGCCACAAAGAAGCAGTCACCAGGGTTGGTAGTCCGTTCTCTTTGACTCCTTATACATACTTCACACAAGAGGGCTCGGGGATGTAGCCCAGTCAGTAGAGTGCTTGCCCAGCATATGGGAAGCCCTGGGAACCCCAGCACCATATAAACCAGGCATCTGAAATTCCAGTACTCACAGGCCAGTCATAAGTTCAAGGTCATCTTTGACTATATAATGAGTTTGAGACTAGCCTGGACTACAGGAGACCCTGCCTCAAACGTTTAAAAGGGATATGTCTCACTAGTGACACGCTAAGGCTCCACCATCCCGGGGCCTGAGCAGCAGGAATAATAAATAACACGACTCATCTTCCTCTCTGCCTGAACCTATCCTAGACAGCTATCCTTCCCTCCTAGTGAAACCTCAGGCCACCATCTGGCTGGCCTCTATCAGACTCAGAAAACACCTAGATGACCGCCATGCACTACAAGCTCCCACATCAAGACTGCAGAAAAACAAAGCACACAAGTCTTCCATCTTCACATGAGACAATCCTCAGCAAAGCACTTAGCAGAGTATCCAGGCAAAATCTGTAGGCAGCCAATAAATGTTATCTATTTCAAGTGTTACCTATTTTAAAAGGAAGAAGAGGGAAGCCCTAGAGTTCTTGCTTTCCCCAAGCTAACACACATCCCAACACCACATGCCACATACACGAGAGCAGACTGGAGTCTCTGGAAGAACAGAGAGACGCCTTGCTTTTTCTGTAGAGGGTTACTTCGTCTACAAGGAAGACTTTCTCAGACAGAAGAACAGGAATCCCCTTCTCTCCCCTTCCCAAGAAGAAAAGGAGGGGGAGAAGACCCTTAGTTGGGGCTTTGCTGGCAGACCCAGATGTGATAGTTACTTTTAACTGTCAATTTGTCACAGTCTAGAATCACCTGGGAGAAGGGCCTCTGAGAACGTCTGTGAAAGACTGTCTCAGTTACAGTCATGGATGTGGGAAGACCTGTCCACTGTGGGTAGCATCATTCCCTGGGCTTGGGGTCCTGCACTGAATGAAAAACCAAAAAGCTAGCCAAGCCCAGGTAGATATGTATCCATCCCTCTTTGCGCTTGACTGTGAATATAATGGACTAGTTCAATCAGTCTCAGGTGGCTATAAGCCATATACACTGTCAAGCTGAGCCACATATCGCAGTTTCAGAAAAGCCCTAAGACGCCAGAATTTTAACAGTGCTGAACAAATTCAAGACAGCTTTGGACGTCCCAACTTGCTCTCCTAGGCAAACTGCATGTCTAGGCTGCCTTCACTCGTGGCTGTGTTTAGGCAGTGTCGGCTCCCACACAAAATCCCATTAATTTCCTTAGCATGTTCACACAACAGGCTTTAGACTCAGAGATCTTAATCGATTCAGTACAACCTTGTCTCCATCCCAACCCTGACAACTTCCGGCCCTGAAACGACAAACAGTGTAAGAGGAGAAGCAAGGAAGGCAACTGTGAGGCCAGACTAACTCTGGCGTCCTTCACTGGGGCTGGCCTCGTGCACACTGAATGAACTGGCCTCCTGAAAGAGCTCGGGACCCGGGGACATAGTTCAAGACCAGAATCAGCAGATATTCTTGCAAACCAGTATCTTTAGCCGGAGTCAAAGAGCAGGGGACAAATGCTTGCGTCCTGCTTACCTGGGCAGGTATTTGCAAGAAGTCTAGAGGAGTAACCCGACGGTTATGCAAATAGTATAAGCAAATATATGCAAAGAGTGGGAAGGTTTCTATCTAGATTCCCTCCTCACCTGTCTCGCTGCCTTCAGTAGACAAAGCGAAAGAGAAAACTCAACAGCTTGGAAGAACCACAAACCCACTCTCCCAGGAGGACTAGAAGGAACACCTCCGTCCCTCTCCTTTAACACCAGGGCCCCTCAAGTCACTCTTATGGGTGGAGGGAGTTCTTGGCCGAATTCTGTCTTTGCCAAAGGCCGCTCAAATTAAGCTATCACCTTGGTCTCTCCAGATGAGACAGGTGTATTCGGAAGGGGAAACCAAGGACGCAAAGGGTGCTCCTATCCCAAATCAGACAAGAAGGGATGGGGTGGGGAAGAGAGGGGCACAAGGGGACATAAGCTCTGCAATGCGAAAGGCGCCCCAGCCAGGCTCGCCGCGGCCCCTGCCGGCAGGTCTGACTAGTTCCAGGCACCTCCTGAGGTCTGATAGGAACCACCAGCAAAGATGAAACAAATTAGAGTTCCTGACCCTGAGGGCCCACCTCGCGCCACTACTGCAGATTCGATTGCGGAAACTCTGGAGACCATTCTATATGGGCCCAGTGACCCCCAAGCCGCCCCACCTAGAGCGCACTAACTGTTCCCGGGCACAGCGCTGCACCAGGGCAAGAGCCTTGGGTACGCTCTCGCCTGCAACTGTCGTGGGGCGCCTTGCAACACTGCAGGGCAGAGGGGAGGGGGAGAAATGGCAGAGAAGGCGGAGCAGCAGGCCCGGGAAACACTAACATTTGCCAGGAAAGCGCCTCCTCCCGAGAAAGGAAAGGAAGGGCTTCCCGGCTTAGGAAACGCCCCGGGGATGCCCCCCACGCGAGGTGCCGCCTTTCCTTGGCTCACCCATCCTCTACCCTCCAGTCGGTCCTCCACTTCACCTCCTACCCCAAAAGCCGGTCCTAGCTCCCTTTCTCAGGCGTCCAAAGAGACCCACACTCGGTTTGGGCAATCTGCAGCTTGAGCAACAGGCAGAGTCAGGTTCCAGCGACGGCAGACTCCGGGCTCCCGGACTGGAAGATGGGGAGGAAGCCGCAAGCCAGGCGCCCAGCAGGATGCAAAGTCCCTAGTCAACAATGACCTGTGAGGTCGTGCACCCGCCACCTGAGCCACCAGGGACTGGAGCAGCAAAAGATGGGGAAAGGTACAATAAAGTTGAGGGGTCGCATGGAGAAGTGTCACGGACGCACGGGGAGGTGGGAACCCGAGCAGGTACCTGCAGGAGTCTGGAGTCCTGGCGCGTCTGGCTGGCTGGGCTCTGCGACGCCGCCTGCCCGCGCTGCAGGGATCCGGCCTCTCCGCGCGGCCCCGCGCCCGCCGCCGCGGCGGCAGGAGAGCGGGTTAGCCCGCGCGGGTCGCTGAGTCCACGGATCCCGCCCAGCGGGAGCTGGGTGCCGAGAGAGGCGGGCGGGACCGGGCGGGACCGGGCGGGGCCAGCCTCTCAGTCAACGCCCCGCTGCTCTGTGCTCCTCCCGCCGCCTGGCGTCCAGCTCTCAGCCAGGGTTCCCCCGGCCCGAGGCGCCGCGCGGCGCTAGCGCACACGGACAGATTTGGATTGAGGTGGTCCCACCACGAGCCCCATACACCGATGGTTGGACCCAGACACAGCAGTGCGAGACTTGCTTCGCGATTCAGGCCCAAATGCAGAGTCACCTCGGGAGTGTCCCGCCCTGCCCCAGAGGGAGGTCAAGGTCACGTCCCACGCCACCCACCTTGCACGCGCCTGGGAGAGAACCGCAGTCCAGCCGAAGAAAAATAACCTCTCCCATGGAAGGAGCAAAATGCCTCTCGAAAGTCTTAGCCAAAGAAACACTTTGCAAAATTGCCAGGGTTTTCTTGAGCTGTTACGAGGTCCCAACTTGTTTTACAACAAAGTGTGAAGGAAGAAACGACCCCGTTTCTGCCACTGTTATCCACCACCCGCTCCCTGAAAACTCACACACAGTGTGGAATGAGATGATTTGTTTCTTTCCTCGACTTACCAAGTCAGAAGAAATGGCTGGACACATGCACCAAGCGTGTAAGCAACATAGGGAGAAAGGAAAGGAACTCAGTGGAAAGGGGAGGAATGGGAGAGGGAGTCACTGGGAGATGGCTCTGGCCAGGGTTGAAATAACAGCCAAGGACCTCTGCAAGGGCAGCGTGTGGTCCAGAAGACACGCCTGGTCTCTCCGCACTGGCACTGAGCGAAAACACAACCAACAGCCCGGAAGAGAAATGGGACGCGTGGGGACCCACCCCCGCGCTCCCCCTCCCACCCCCAAACTGCAGTTTTTTAAGTTGTGCAGACATGCAACCCTTCCTCAAAGCCAGCTGCTAGGAGTGGTAGGCGCCCAGTGTTCTCAGGGTTCCCACCAGACATCACAAGCTCTGCTGGCTGCTCCCAGCCCAGCGCCCCTAACCCGGACTTGATGACAATCACCTCAGACAGGAACCTAGCCAAACCTGGCATCTTTACAGGGGAGACAAGAGGGATCCACACAAAAGAAGAAAGATGCTTTTCTGACCTCGTGGAAGCACCCTGTGGTGTCTGTGGGCTTTCCGTTAGTTCCTTCTCTATCAAAACCCACGTTGAGAGTCAGAGGGAAAAGAGCACTAGGTTTCAAACAGGAGAAGCCTACATCTTATTTTTTATTACATTGTATTTATCTGTATGTGTATGTGTGAATGCATTCACACCTTAGCATGTGGAAGGGGGACTCGGAGGACAACTTTCAAGGATTGGTTCCCTGCTTCCTGTTGATTGAACTCAGGTGGTCAGGCTTGGTGGCAAGTGTCTCACTAGTCCCTAACTTAGAGGAGAAGGTCCCAAGCAGCTGGCAGAAGACACTGAAAGCTCTGGAGACCCTGGCTCAGAGAAGGCAAAATGAGGATGCAGGCCACAATAGAGCCTATTTGGACTTCTGTCCCTAATATCTTCATTATTTGGTCCCGCTCAAGCCTCTCCCTCTGGAGTCACAGAAAACCCAAGGCATTTGTCTGCTCTGCTCTTTGCACGTGTCTGTGAAAGGTAATTTTCATAACAATTCATCATCTTTAATCTAAGATCTAAATTATTCTAAATGTTTGCATTATATCAGCATCATGGAATCAATGCTCCCGGATCTCCCCCAGCAGTTAGCTACCCGAGCTTTTGAAAGTACAGCGTTTATCCCTCCCCCTCCCCGCCCCCCCCCAAGTCCAGCCTTGTTTGCCTCAGAAGGACAAGGACAAATCATCAGTCCGCCGCCTGTGGAAGGCATCTGCAGTGCAGAGTGGGCAGTGGGTCCTTCTCCTGAGATCTGGGTGGCACCAGTGAAAAGAAGAGATGGCACAATCAGACATTGTCAGGGAAGGTCCCTACAGGAGCCAGGCACAGAAAGGGTGAGCATGCTAGAGCGGGGTGTGCAGAAGGCCACCCGGTTGAGTCGAGTCGGTAGGTCTGCCACTCTCCCTCTCCTCTTCCTGGATCCCATGTGAAGCCACACAGTCCTTCGGCTCTGGTTTGTCACCTGTAAGGGAAATTCCTTCCTCACCTGGTGCCCAAGTAAAGTACATGAAGCAAGAAATAGGAAAGTGCATTTGCTCCAGAAAGTTCATGCAGACAGATAAATTCTCTCTCTCTCTCTCTCTCTCTCTCTCTCTCTCTCTCTCTCTCTCTCTCTCTCTCCATGCCATGAACTCATACACTTGCATCCGTCCTCCACCCACACAAACCTGTCCTTGATTTTTCTCTCTCAAAGTCCAAATGGCAGAAAACAAACCCGACATCACCCCTGAAGGTCAGACGGTACCAGTTCATCTCTCAAATAGGGACAGGTCTACAGGTAGGAATGAAGATGTTCTCATTTCAGGCAACAGGCTAGGGAGTGAGTGTACACTGGTAACAATGCTCAACATGTTGGTGCCTCTTACTTATCCCCTCCACTCTGTACCCTGCTGCATGAATGTCACTGTACCCAACAGAAGTACATAAAACGCCTCCCTCAAACCACCAGTCTGCCGGGGTCTGCCTGCATCAGTGATACCCTATTCCCAATTGCTTAGTCCTTCCCTGCACAGATGTCTGCTTGGACCCCACTAACAATTAAGATCCTCTAGGATGTTCCTTCTCCCTCATGGGATATGCATCTCTTCTCCACTAGACCTCAGCACCCTGGGCTTCCCTGCTACACAGCCCCTAACAGGCTGACTTTTAACTGTCTATCTTCCACTGGTTAAGGAGCTCCTTGGTAACCACATTTCAGGAACCTTCTGGAGGATCTTCATGTTCATGCAGTGAATGACTGAAGGCTCTGTCGCGGGGCCCACAAGTTCCATCTGCTCCTCGTGGGTACTTCGGTCTTTTGTTTCCATGCTGCCTTTTGCCAGGTAGAAAGAAAGCATGAGCCTTCACAGCTCTCATTCTGCTTGGTTGCTGGGAAGCTCGGAACTAAATTTATATAAATTAAATTTAGCTCTTAATTAGCTGAAGTGCTCTTGCTACAGATTATTTCAATGATAAGCACGCCTTCTTTACGGAACAATGATACACTTACCTATTGCCTTTTGGTGTAGTATTTTGCTGTTGTTGTTTTAAAGTTTTATGTTCTTAAAGGTCCAAGGACTTGAATTCTAATTCCCCTTTGCCTCTAACAAGCTCGGCAGTATTTCTTCCCCGGCTAGCTCTTTGGGTTTGGACCATATGATATTCATGGTCTTTGCCAGCTCTAAAAGCTTTATACTTCTACAGATAAAAGGAGAGAGCTTATAAATTCTTAATGAAAGAACCCTGGGACAGAATATGGCTCAAGTCTCTAGGCACAAAGGAATATACCCCTCAGGTACCTGGAGACACCCTTCAAGGGCCCCAGAGAACCAGCCAAGGTGAGTCCTACAGAGCACAGTGCCCTGGCAGAAGGCCTTGGTTAATACACACTGCATTCCCTGGGGAGGGGAGTATCCTTTGCTCACTGGGCCAAACAAAGACTTTGACCGAGTCAGGCCATGAAATGCCCTAAGGAAGTGACCCTTCAGATGGCTACCACTTGACTTCTAGCCACCTCTCAAGCTTTTCACATCTTTCTGTCTGCATTGTTCAGCCCCTCATCAGCCTTCCTATGTCAGCCATCCTGACCTCTGAGTCTTGGCCTTGCCTCTGCCCTGCTCCTTAATGTTTCCCTTCTGCTCTTAAAAAAGAAAAAAAAATCATACTTCATGTGCAAAGTAAAACCCAGTGGCACTCATCCGAAGTGGCTTTCTCTCACTCGTTCTTATGGTGCAGATGTGAACTGTCCCCCAAAACTTTTTTATGTTGAATGTTGTAACTCAAGACCCTGCTGAGAATTAAAGAACCTTACAGGATGGGTTCTACGCCTTGGGATAGGAAGGAGCCCCCATCCCTGCCTCTCTTTCTCCCTGTTTCCTGCTTCTATGTACATTCCCATCACCATGTTGTTCCACCTTGCCACACGCCCAGAAACAATGTGACTCAGAACACTGAAATGTGAGCTAAACTCATCAGTCCCCTTTGACTCATTTATGCCAAGCCCCCCCCCCAGAAATAACAAAAGTAACTACTACTGCGAAATTGGTTACAGGAGCAAGGTCAGGGCTGTGACTAAACCTGGCCATGTGGTTCTTAGGACTTCATAAATGGTTTTGGTGGGGGGGGATAATTTGGTAGAACTTGGAGTTAGAGACTTAAAAATATTCGAGACCATTGTAAATGTAGCTTGAATGTGACCTTTTGTGGAGGTTTGAAAGTTTCGGGACTCTGATAAAACGTGGGTGGAAGGACTGGGCTCACATGGGGCTGCTTTTCTAAACACACCCAATGCCAGTCATCAGGTCATAGAGGTTTCCACACAGATTTCAAGGATCAGTTAGGGACCAAACAATGTATGACAGCATCGGAGTCCCCAGAGAGAATCTGTCAAGAAGACAATATATAAGCTGCAATAGAGATGCCAGGATATTGGAGACGCCAAGCACATGGAACAACCACCAAGCAAAGTCATAGGCAAGAAGTGGAGTCAGCTTAGAAAAAGACCATGTGGGCTGTAGCCACCAAGGCCATAGAGGGGGCTTTTTAAAACAATACTCAGGAACTCCCATCATTACTCCATGTACCCTGGATGCTAGACATGGAGCAGCAGGATCTAGTGTTTGCCATGTTGGCTTTTGTTCTTACTTGGGTCTCACCCTTTTGTTATTTTCTCATTCCTCCATTTTGAAATGAGCATGTCTACTCTGTGCTTGTGTATCTTGGAATGAAACTTTTCTCCTTCACTCTACAGGGAATCACAGCTAAAGGGGTTTCTTGGGTCTCAGCAAACACTTTGGACTTGGCCTTTTGAGTAATGCTGGAACTTTTAAGACTCCCGGGACTCTAGAAAGTGGACTAAATACATTTTGCATGATGAAAAGCAACCACCCTTTGGGGGCCAGTGGGGGATGTTACAGTTTGGATATGAAATGCCTCCTGAGGGCCATGTTCTCAGCATGTGCTCTCCAGCTTATGGTGCTATTTTGGTAAGTGGTGGAAACCTCAAAGATGTTTAAGAAGGATAAGGAAAGTCACTGTGGGTATTGCATTAAAGGTTACATCTGATCCCTGGTACCTTCTTTGCTCTGTGCATCCTATTCGCTATGAGATGAACCACCTACTCCTTTATATGCTCCAGCCATCATAATATTCCTCCTCACTACAGCTTCAGAATCAAAGATGCCAACAGCTATGGACTGAAGTCTTTGAAACCATGAGTGTCTTGGTGAGTGTTCTATTGCTGTGAAGAGACACCATGACCACAGCAACTTTTATAAAGGTTTTACATTCAATGGGGGTGGCTTACCTTTTCAGAGGTTTACTCCATTATCATCATGGTGGGGGCATGGTGGTGCTGAAGAAGTAGCTGGGTGTCCTACATCTTGACTTGCAGGCAACAAGAAGTGGTCTCCGACACTGGGCGTGGCTTGAGCATCTATGAGACCTCAAAGACCACCTCCACAGTGACATATTTCCTCCAGTAAAGCCACAGCTTCCGTAGTGCCACTCCCTTTGGGGGCCATTATTTTTTTAAACCACCACAGTGAGCTAAACTAAATCTTTCCAGGACTGGATAAGTGACTCAGCAAAAAAGAGCACTTACTGCTCTTGCAGAGCACCCAGGTTTGTTGGGTTTTTCCAGCACCTTTGTTAGGTGACACAGAGCCATCTATAACTCCAGTTCCAGAAGATTCAACACTCTCTAATTCCAAAGGCACTTGTACCCATGGTGATACCCATAAACTAATACAGGCACAAGCACACACACATAAATAATAACAAACATTTTTAAAGATAAATCTTTCCCCTCTTGTGCCATTTATATCAGTATTTTGCCCCATCAGTGAGAAAACTAACTGATGTCCTCGTGGAAAAAAAATGTAATTGTTTTCTCTACTCCTCCCCATTATACCTTATGCAAAACTCATTGAAGTTACCCTCTTGTACTACTGTGCATTTTTTTTTCATTTGGACGGAGTTTCTTGTGTTGAATTTTGAGCTCCTTAAGGGCAGGAACTATGTGATGCCATTTATGTCAGTATCTTCAGAATCCATTACAGATGCTCAGTGCACTAAGAATGAAGCAGCTGATGACTAGCTGGATAGACGGACCTTTCTGAGACTGCATAGAAATATTCAGGAAATTGAATCTATTATGGTTGTTAACTTGATGTTTTTGTGGGACTCCTAACAGTGGGAGCAGGGGTGTCTCTGACTCTTTCACCTGCTCTTGGGATCCTTTTCCTCCTACTGGGTTGTCTCACCCAGACTTAATATGAGGGTTTGTGCCTAGTCTTACTGCATCTTTTTATTTATTTATTTTTAATATTTTTTATGGTTTATTTAACTTTATTTTATGTGCATTGGTGTGAAGGTGTCAGATCCCCTGCTACTGGATCTTCAGACAGTTGTAAGCTGCCATGTGGGTGCTGGGAATTGAACCCGGGTCTTCTAGAAGATCAGTCAGTGCTCTTAACCACTGACCCATCTCTCCAGCCCCCTACTGTATCTTTTTAAAATAATTTATTTTATTTTACATGCATTGGTGTTTTGCCTGCATGTTTGTCTGATCTTGGAGTTACAGACAGATGTTAACTGTCATGTGGGTGCTGGGAACTGAACCCAGGTCCTCTGGAAGAACAGTCAGTGCTCTTAACGGCTGAGACATCTCTCCAGTCCCATCTTATTGTATCTTGTTCTGCCATGTTCAGTTGATATCCCTGCGCAGCTGGCTCTTTTCTGGAGGTAAATGGAGGAGGAGTGGTTCTGAAGGAAAGGAGAGGGTGACTCAGAGGAGTAGAGGGAAAAGAAACTGTGGTCAGGATGTATCATATGAGAAAAGACAAAATCTTAAAAAGAAAATAAAATTATGCAAAAAATCAAGCCAAGGGCATCAAAGACCACCAATGTTAACTTCCTAATTTTACCCCCCAAGGGAGTTCTGCACCTTTAATAGCCTTCATTTGTGGGCTGGGACTTAGAGTCTAGCTCCTACTCTAACTACAAGAGTGAAGGGTATCTCTAGGACAGAGACTGCAGAACATATCCAAGCAGGCTTTCTGCTTTCTCAGTAGTACTATCTACAGTCACTGCCTGAGTGACTGATTCTTCCCTCTTGTCTGGAAAGATTCCAGTTTTAAACTGAAAGTCCAACATCCCAGGAACGGCACTATCAGTCCAGGGCAAACCGGGACAGTTGGCCATCCTCCTAGGTATATTTCTGTGGAAGATAAAATTTTCATATCCTGGCATTCCATGAGCTGCAGGAAGGCATATAACTGAAGTCTTCACAGTGGGACATCGGTGGAAATGGTGCATTCAGTTTCTTGAACATATCCTCAGAGGAAGTGGGAAAAGTCCCTACTCCCTTTAGACTTCAGTCTCTTTGAAATGCAAAAAAGACAGCTGGACATAAACTTGCTATCTGGATCCACAAGTAAAAGCCATGTAAGAAAGGAAGGCAGTGCAAGAACACAGGCAAGAACTGGGTCATCTAAGCCCTGAACTTCCTTCATTTACTCAAGGGGAATAAACTTGTATCTTATTTAAATTGTTGCTATTTGGAGTTTTATGTTGCTCGTGGATGAATGCCATGTGCTCCTGTAAGTGTGTGTACATGTTTGTGTGTGTACAGGTGTATGTGCTTGTGTGCTCACATTTATGTGGAGGTCAGAGGTCAACATCATGTGTCTTCCTGTATTGCTCACTACCTCATTTTTTTTTTTGAGACATGCTATCACTAAGCCTCAAGCTCACTGATTCAGCTAGACTAGCTGGCCTGTGAGCCGCAGGGATCCTGCCGTCTCTGGGTTGTCATACATGAATGTTAGCATTTGAACTCAGGTCCTTAGGCTTATGTGACAAGCACTGTACAGACTGAGCTATCTTTCCCCTGCCAGAGAATGCATACACTCTTATACACAGAGTTCTCCTGTCCCAAATAACCAACTCAGAGACTGAATATGAATTATAAATGCTCAGCCAATAGCTCAGACTTATTACTAGCTAACTCTTATGCTTAAATTAACCCATATTTCAATTTTTACTTTGCCACATGGCTCATGGTTTGTTACCTCATTTTTTCACATGTCCTGCTTGCTGGGCAACTGGCTGGCATCTCTCCTGACTCCTTCCTCCTTCTTCCCTTCATTCTCAAGTTTGGCTTTCCCTCCCAACTTCCTGCACAGCTACCAGCCTATCAGCTTTGTAATTAACCAATGAAAGTAATACGTAGGGATCGTGTAAAAAAGGATTGTTCCACAGCGCACTTTTAATTGATCTAAGTGGCAATCTGACTCTTCTCTTGGGTTCCATTAAACATGCTGGGATGGTTTAACTCTATCCCTAGTGCTCTATGTACAATTACTCACTCTCATTATTATCATGTGCATTATCCATGCATGGCATCTATTCTCTAGTGATAGATATATAGAAAATTCCCTAAATTCTTCTCCACAAGCAACCCTGGAACAGCCCTGAACACATTACCTTGTATACCTGTGAGAATTTAAGGGAAATATATATCCAGAAAGTAGATTGGTAGTCATGGGGTAAGAGTGTGGTTGATGTGTACGGTAAACCATTTCTATATTGATTGATCAATAACCATGTCCTTCCACCTCTCAAGGATCCTCCTGAATTTTCTACCATGCAGAAACCACAAGACTAATATCTACACCAGCTAAGGCTGAAGGTACTGTGCTTAGTATCTTGATCTTCATCCATGGGTATTCACATTCTTAGTGTGACCCTCGTGGACTTCAATTTGACATACAACAACCCAATGTGAAAACCTCCCTGAAGACTTCAGTCTGGTTGCTGTCTTATATTTAAGAAATTCTCAGAAACATAGAGCTCCACAGGGGTATCTGTCTATATTATTAAGTTGTATTCTGTTCCATCCTAACACCAGCTGTGGAGTCAGCAGGCTGATAATCTTCTTCTGGTGTGTCAACACTAGACACAGATGTCCCGGCATGTGATGCCTAGATAAGCACCTTGAGGTTCAGTGTAGTTCTGTCCCTGCTAGCTCTCTCTATCTCTCTATCTCTGTCTCTATCTCTCTCCCTGACAATCATTCTCTCCTCATCTGCAGACATTCTTCCATGGAGATTCAAGTGTTGCAGAAAAATGTAGAGCCATGGAAATGTCTTTTGACATCAAACTTCACGTCACGCCAGTGTTGCCTTAAAGCTCTCATTGTCTCCTCTCGTTTGATGTAAAATGAAGACAATGGTGTTATACTTAGCATCTAAAATTCTGCATGCCGCATGGGCCTCTTTGAGCTCCCACACGGACCTAGAGGCTTAACTGCAGTTCCTTTGCCTCACGTATGCCCCCCACCCAGTGGGAAAAGCAATCTCCCTGACTAGTTCTGACAACTGGGGCAACTGTACCTCACTCTGTCCTAAATCTAAAGGATTTTACCTCCCTTCCAGACAACAGAACTACTTAGCAAGTCCATCACCTCTTGGCCAAAGATGAGTTAAAGTAGTTTACTTACTTACCACTGTAAAGCCTGATTCCCAAGTCCTTGTTGGGTCCAGTCTACTCCTAAGTACCACCCTGTGCAGACCTGTGCAACGTGTGGCATCCTTCTTTCCAGGACTGTGAGTGTAAGTGACTTGCCGACTGCCATCAATATCATATGTCCAAAGTCCAGTGTTCTGTGCTCGTCCATCTCATGCTATGAAGGCAGAGGAGCCATAACTGGTAGAGTGGGTGGGAAGTGATCAGAACACATGCTTCCGTAGTTGGCCTTAGTTGTCAATTTGACTGAATTAAGAGATGTTTAGAACGGCCGAGATGCACCTGCATGTATCTATCAGGTGTTTCCAGAATGAATTGGCATGTGAGACAGGGACTAAAGGAGAAGGAACAGAGACAGCACCCTCCAATGGGTTGGAGGCCCAGATGGAAGGAAGTTGGAGGAGGAAGAAGCTGGCATGCACATGGCAACCTCCATTTACTTCCTAAAGGTGTGAAGATATCCCTGCTGACATTTTCCTCAGACATCAGCTATTAGACACCAGCTTCTTTAGCTTCTTTCTCCAGAGTTGTTGGGCCTCATGAGGCCCGGGCGTGAGGCCGTGTGTAACTTCCTGAGTCTAGCTCGAGTTTGGAGACCTATCTTTGGCCATGACTTCCGCATATGAGTGACTCAGCACAGCCCTACCTAAACCCGCCTCTGCCCAACTACCACTAACTTGGCAGAATAGTATTGTCCCTTATCCCTTACTCCACCTCACCCCATCCCAAGACTCCCACACCCTATCACAACCCTATATAAGTTCCTGCCTAATACAATAAATGAGATCCTGCTTTGACAGACTCCTGAATCAGTGTGTTTCTCCCCGGTTGACCAGCAGGGAGGTCTGGGTCAGGGAGAGACTGGCAGGATCGGCTCTGCCTCAGCCCTATCTGCTGGAGAGCCCAGCACAGAGTGAACTCAACACTAGTGGTGCCCCAGAGAACTTCTAGGTCTTCACCACTAGATTGGGACTTTGGGGATAACCAGTTTCTTGGATTGGAGCATCTACCATGCTCTCTGCCTCTCTGGCAGGTGGGTAGTTACTACTGACTACCCAGCCTCCTGTGGTGTAGCTGCCCAAGACTCGCCCCATTGTTTTTGAGATCTCTAATACAGATGCTTATCTCAAATGCATTTTAAAGTTAAGGAGGGTGATATAGATAGAGAACTGAGCCCTTATTGAAGCTCAGGCAAACCAAAAGGGAACACAAATAACTGGATCACAGGCAGAATGTGGGTGTTAGCCAGAGGGTGAAGGAGTGCTGAACCCTGGCTGGGAATCTTCCAGGAGCTTTCTTAATAGGAAAAAAAAAAACTACCGCCAGTGTTGGTGCATATCTATTAATATCTGTACTCAGAATGTGGAGGAGGGAAGATCAGGAGTTCAAGGTCATCCTTGGTTGTACAGCCAGCAGGAGGTCAGCCTGGACTAGATGAGATCCTGTCTAAAACAAACAAAATAGCTGAATAACTTTCTTGCCATGTTAAAAAAAAGAAATGATTTCTCTTTTTCTTGGCACAATGAGAAATGTTGTTCATAACTGAAATGGTAACAACTCAGACAGACTACGTTACTGCATTCCTAGAACCTGAAAGATCTCAGTATAATAAAATGATTGCTTTCTACTCCTACAGGCCCCACAACCTGAGGAAGATGCTAAGTGTCTCTGGAAGCCATGGCAGCTTCAGAAGATAAATCGTCAGGGGCTGGGTGGTGATGATGAAGTGACCGCCTAATCTTCACAGCAAGTCACCTCATCTCTCTTTGCTACACTTAACTTATAAAATGTGGGTGTTGAACTTACTAACATACCAGACACGAAGCTGAAGATGGAAGCTCAAGACTCAGGAAGGAAGATTCGGATAGCAGACTCCTTCCTATAAGTCCTATAAGAGCTCAGGATTCAATAGGCTGATATCGTGTGCCACCACCCTGAGTCATTCAGGGCTACAGTGTTGAGAGATACGGGCATTGTGTAATGTGACAGGGACTGCACACGCCACTCAATTTCCATTCTTCTCCAGCTGTCTTAGTAAGAGAACACCAGTGCTTACGGGTAATCACACGTAAATAACCTATGTCCCCTAACCTCTCCTGCCACCGGTATGGCCACATCAGCTCCTACAGTCAGATGTAATCGCTTATACTTTGTGATGCTTCCAAGGAGCCTCTTTTGAAGGAGAAGGTATAAACTTTCCTCCAACTGCCTGCATAGAATATGGTGAAACAGCTAGCATTTAACAGCCACTGGGGGACAATGAGAACAAATGGCACACCCTAAAGATGACACAGTATGAACTAGCAGAATCTGGAGACTTCCCCAATCAAGACTATTACATTAATGCTGCATGTTTATTTAAATAGAGAACAAACTGATAATGTAGTTGTGACTCTGTGTGTGTGTGTGCCCATGCATGTGTGTGCATAAATGCCGTTGATCCCAATCTCAATTAATACAGATATTTTACAAATAGCCACTCTTTTTCGCTTCTAATGTTAAGAATTTTTAAATGAAAGACACTTTTAGGATTTACTTTATTTTTAATTATGTGTCTGTGTATGCATCTATGTGTGGGCATATCCTTTAGATCCTCTGAAGCTGGAGTTACAGGCTGCTATGAGCCCCCAAACATGGGTGTTAGGAACATAGGAACTGAACTAGAGTCCTCTTCAAAACCAGTACACATTCTTAACAGCTAAGCAAGTTCTCTGCTGCAAAGGCTGTTTTTTAAAGCTAAGACTCCAAGAATGTTTTGAACTTCTAAGATGTCCAGTGCTGTGGGGATGCCAAGCAATGAAGGTATTTTCAAAACTGCCTTTGGTGGAGCCAAATCAATGAATAGGTTCAAGTAGCTTTATGACAGAGAAGTCTGGAAAGTTCTACCTTCCTCTGAAATAGCAGGTAAATTTCTATAACTACAAATAAGCTGTATAGGACTTAGGTCCATATGTACCCTTGTGGATGCACATATCATGTGCTCCGCAACTTATAATGGGCCACAATCCTAATAAAGACAATGTACATTGAAAATATCATCAGTCAACACTGCACTTACAAGCCAGTGAGGTGGCTCCATGAATAAAGCACTTACTGCAGAAGTCTAACGACCTGATCAATCAATCAGTCACAAGAGCTATGCAACACTGCATTCTGACTTAGGTTGTGTGTTAGGCCAGTGAGTCTCAAGGAGTCTCGACAGGTTCCAGAAACCATGCAAAGGAGCAAACCAGCCCCTGAAAGTTCTTGTCTGGCTTTCACATGTGTGATTGGAATGCATGTACCTACACACATGATAATAATAATAATAAATTTAAAATGTAGTCAATGCCCCTAATCTATTAAATGTGAAAGCTTCACCCAGCTTAGTGTAAGCATAGTCAGAGCAGTTACACTGCCTATAATTGGGCAAAAATCTTCCAACACAGTGGTTCTCAGCCTGTGGGTTGAGACTTCTTTCACAAGGATTGTCTAAGACCATTGGAAAACACAGAAATTTACATTAGGATTCATAACAATAGCAAAAATTGCAGTTATAAGGTAGCAATGAAAACAATTTTATTGTTGTGGGTCACCACAACATGAAAAACTGTATTAAAGTGTTACAGTATTAGGAAAGTTGAAAATCACTGGTCTAACACATAGGCTAAGTCATGATACAGTTTTGAATAGCTCCTGTAATTGATGGACTACAGTAGAAATGGGTGGAAAAACAGGTTCCTATAAATGCATTCTGCATTATCATAAAGTTAAAAAGAAAGTCGTTTTCCTAGAGTTTTCCTAGGTGGTTAGACATACACACTGCCACGTCTTAGTATCCATACCCGGGAGAAGGCTCTGGGGGATTTCACATAATGACAAAGGCCCCAGATTTTTCTTTCATCAGAACACTAGGCTCTACTGAGTTATTATTTTCAATAACCTTGAATATAAGTCTGTGATCAGAGCTGGAAAGAAAGCTTGGTTGCTGTTAGGACTGTAGAAGTGGATGCGTAGAGATGGACTGGCAGAAAAGCATGAAGAAGATGCTGCCCTCCCACGCACAGATTCCAAAATCAAAGGAAGAATCCTCAGAGGGTTTGGCCATCATGAGGACCCATCTTTATGGTGAATACTTCCTTGAGAGTAAATTAAGCTCCTACTTGAGTCTGTCCTTTACCCAGGTCTTCTCCTTCAGAGAGCTCATGGGTGGGTTCAGTTACTATTTCTATATTTTGATACCTCCTTGAGCTCAGCATCTAACTCTTTAACTCAGCCTTTTGGGAACCCATTCGAGCTACACAGTGTGCTAAAAACTTGGAGAAACATGAAAAATCCATGGTCTCTGCTCTCAAGAATGCATTCTAACAAATAACTTATCGAGGAATAAATATTTAGAGCTAACTTTCAAAAAAGTGCCAAGGATGACTACCAGAGCTGATACAAATCTAAAATGGCACTTTATACCTGTTAGAACTGTGGGGGAGCCGGGCAGTGGTGGCGCCCACCTTTAATCCCAGTACTCAGGAGGCAGAGAACTCTGTGAGTTCGGAGGCCAGCCTGGTCTACAGTGGGAGTTCCAGGACAGGCTCCAAAGCTACAGAGAAACCCTGTCTAGGAAAAACAAAACAAAAAAGAAACAAACAAACAAATAAGAGCTGGCGGGGGGGAAATCTCAGTTTTCTCACCCACTCTTTGGAAATAATACTTTCTATCCTCAGAACTTATGAGCAGATAATTCTTAGTACTATTTTGGTAGCATTGAAGGAATATTAAGGATATACTTAGTAAGAATTTGTATCATGTGTAGCATGAGGGCCGGCTTGTTGGGGTTTATGTCCTGCCCACTCCCCCCAGCTGTTTAGTCCCAGAGAAAATCACACAGAGAATCTCCATAAGTTACAAACTGATTGGCCCATTAGCTCAGGCTTTGTATTAACTCTTATAAATTATATTAACCCATTATCCTTATCTGTGTTAGCCACATGGCTCAGTACCTTTTTCAGTGGGGCAGGTCACATCCTGCTCCTTTGGTGGTCTGGATAGGGATGCCCAGGGAGCTTCCTGCTTCCCAGAATTCTCCTGTTCTCATTGCCTCGCCTCTACTTCCTGTCTGGTTTTCCTGCCTATACTTCCTGTCTGGCTAATGGCCAATCAGCATTTATTTAAATCATGATTGACAGAATACAGACAATTCTCCCGCACCAATCATGAATAGAATAAAACTCCTTAAAAAAAAAAGAGCTTAAAGGTGTGGCTCATTCTCTTCTGCTCTTCTACTGTGAACATGCTGTATGGAAGACACCATTTTGGATGCACAAACAGAACCCATTGGGACCTTGGTCTTTTCAGCTTCTAGAACCACAAAAACAAATGCGTATTGTTTATAAATTGATCATAGTTGTATATTTTGTTGTATCCAAAGAAAGAAACAATCTGAAACAGTCATCAAGGAACTAATTTACAATTGTAGTTTGTTCTTCATAGGTAGCAGAAATCCGTTGGTTTCAGGCTCATTTCCCAGCTCTATCATAGACAATCTGAGGAGCTTGCATGACTCAGCTTTCATTCAACCAATAGCGGAAGGTCTATTGAGTAGTGAGCAAGCTAATTAGAGCTACAGTTTTGCCGTGACAAACGGAGTGATGGTAATTCTAACCGACGAGATTTTCTTGAGGCTTTGGTGTCCTGCAAAGCACAACAGGGAGTGCATTACCCTCCACTTTCCTTCCGAGCCCTTCGCAATCAAACTCCTTTCTTTGTGTGTAAAGAGTAATTCCTATAAAGAAAACAGATTCCGACTTGGAAAATGAAAACCATCAATATAAATCTGAAATAAACTTCAAGGCATACCCTTCCACTGGTGTAATGAAGGTCCTGAGATCTGAGCGGCCTTGCTCAGCTATATTTTCCTTGTGTATAAACCGTTCCGGAGCATACTTGGCAAGCACTGTCATTGGATGACAGAGAGGAACCCTCTAGGCTAGAGGACCAGCTGTGCGATGCCCAAACAGGCTTCCCACCCAGACAGAGGCGCTACACTTTGATTAAGGTTTTCCTCCCCGTCAACAAATGCTTTCTGATATTAGCATAACATCTGGCTCAGTGCAAAAGCCTGAGACTGTTGAATGGGAATTTCAAGGTACAAATTTGTGATTGCTTCCCCCCCCCATCAATGGCCTTAGAGCAAAAGAAAACAAACTTGACGTCTCCAGGTAAATCTAGAGATTATATTACAGAGTTAAATTCTGTGAATTTATAACCTTCTTCTCTTTCCCCACATTCTGTTGCTTCTCCTTTGAACTATGTATGGCCCAAGAAGGATGTTTGTCACTCTGGCAGTAGAGGAGGATGGAGTGAAGGGTCCACAATGGACCTATCTGTGTCCACTATGGCCTGTGCTGGCATGGACCTCCCACTGCTTGACTTTCCTCCTGCCATGGTTGAAGAATCCGCAAGCCCTCTGGACCCGAAGAAGGAATTTTCTGGTCCTTCACAACTCTGACTTCTCTGCTTTTGGTGTACGAACTCACAGACAGCGCCGAAGTGCCACTGCAGAATTCGGAAACTCTCAGCTCCTTCCTTGCCACTGCATGGGGTGCGAAGCACGTCTTGAGCCATGAGGGAAATACATTCATCACCAGGTCTAGTGCTGGACTCCCCTCCACTTTGCAGTCCGTGTGATCTCCTTGAAAAGAATTAGGACGCGGCACATGGAGCACAGTGCACAAGCCAGGCGAAGTCTATCCCACAGACCAGGCGTGGACAATCTCAAGGGGTAAGCGCAAACAACAGCCCAAGAGACAGTTACATCTACATTTCAGATCCATTTTGTATTATTTCTAAAACCTCTGGAACAGACAGCTTTTGCTGTTTTCTTCTCCCCGGGACTGACAGGCCCATGTGAACTGATTCACACCGGAAAAAGACAATGGTAGCTTCCAGTTCTTTACCAGCCTCCAGCAGGGCTTCCATCACGTGACCTTCCAAACAATTCCGGATACCAGAGACAGACATTGTTAATGGTGTAGCTCTGAGACTCAGACACCTGCGGAGGTTTTCCCAGTTCTTGTGTCTCTTAATGGAGTGTACGGAGATGTGCCCAGTGACTAAAAAGGAGGCAGTGAATTAAGGAAAGACTCAGAATGGCTGTCGACTCCTGAGCTGAGGAACACCAACCAAGCCCCCCCACCCCCTACCCCCACCCCCCCACCCCGCAAACAATGGCTTATGTGGCATTTGTGCATCACCTGCCTCTTCCATAGTTGGATGTCCCAGGCTTTTTGCAAGCTCGCCCTGTTTGTTATACAAAGTTCAGGTGAAGAAGGTTCTAGTCTGTCTCTATCAACTGACTTCTTTTATATGTTAATTTCGTTTGTTTGTCTATTTGTTTTTCAAGACAGGATTTCTCTGTACAGCCCAGCTGTCCTGGAACTCACTCTACAAACCAGGCTGGCCTCGAACTCAGAGATCCACCTGCCTCTGTCTCCTGAGCGCTGGGATAAAAGGTGTGCACCTCCATGCTCAGCTCTGTATGCTAATACTGGAATGTTTTCTCCAGTCCCTCTTCTCTGCCATTTCATGGCTCAGGTCCCAGTTCTTTTAAGCATTAGTCAGAGGCTTGAAGGTTTCAGTTCCTGGTTGTTTTAATTTTTTTAATATTTTAAATTTTTACATGTATGGGTGTTGACACCTGTGTACCCCTGGCTTGCCTGGTGCTTCCAGAGGCCAGAAGAGGGTGTCAGTGAGCTCCCCTAGAACTGGAGTAACAGACTGTTGTGAGCCATCGTGTTACTGCTGGGAACTGAACCTGGGTCCTCTGATATGAGGCTCTTCACCATTGAGCCTTCTCTCCAGTCCACAGTTTCTGGTTTTAACTTTGTTGATAGTGACAGAGGAGTACACCCCCCAAAGACCTCCAAGCCTGTGGCTATCTTACTAACTCATACTCTCAGTCTCTCATCCCAGAAAAACCACTCAGCCACCCTTCAGCTCAAATGTTGTGCTAGATGCAGATATCTTCACATGATTATAACAATGGAATCCTCCCAACGTAACCTGTGATTTCCATCTTCCTCCCCTTCTTACCAATTTTCTCAGGGCTGAATTCTACTCTCCTTCGCATTGAGCTCGATGAACTCTGTATGGGAAAGCCATTCCCGATTACTCTTTCTCCCATCTGTCATTTGTGTCTGAACCTTGGCCATGCTGCTCTCTTTCTGTTAGAGTCTTTTTATGGGCATAGGTTATATCAAGAGTTTATTTTACAAGTCAAAACTGAGACTTGAAGTTTTCTTCCCCCTTATTTTCCTATAAAAACAACCCCAGTCCTCCCTAAGGCCATAGTAGACCTCTGACTAAAGAGATGGACGATTGCATTAAAAACAAAACAAAACAAAACACCTAGCCGGGCAGTGGTGTCACACGCCTTCAATCCCAGCACTCAGGAGGCAGAGGCAGGTGGATCTCTGTGAGTTTGAGGCCAGCCTGGTCTACAAGAGCTAGTTCCAAGACAGGCTCCAAAAGCTACAGAGAAACCCTGTCTCAAAAAACCTTCTAATTAATATTTTTATTATTAATATTTTAAATATTATCTCAGGCTGGAGTTGTAGCACAGTCAGTGGAGTGCCTTGAGTGCCATCCTTAGCATCACATGACACCAGGAGCGGTGGTATTTCTATATAAACCCTGCATTCGGAAAGTAGAGCCAGGTAGACCAGAAGTTCCAGTCTGCCTAAATCCCTATCTCAAAACATAGAAAGAAAAGAGAGGAAGGGAGGGAGGGAGGGGACAGGAGGAGAGAAGGAGGAAGGGATAAAGAAAGAAAAAAGAAGGGACAGGGAAGGAAGAAAGAGAGGGAGAGAAAGGAAGGAAGGAAAGAAGGAAGGAAGGAAGGAAGGAAGAAAGAAAGAAAGAAAGGAAGAAAGGAAAAAAGAAAAAAGAGGAAGGAAGGAAGGAAGGCAGGAAGGAAAGAATATACATGAACCACTCATGGTTTCTCCTTTGGGAATTAGTGGAAAATTTTTATCAAATGGTGACTTTTACCAGAAGAGAACAGACCATTTCCAGGTGCCTAGTAAAACCGACTCAGAAAGCAGCACATAGACTCAGCCATCTTAAGCATTGGTCAAGAACACACAGAGAGGTCTGCAGCCAGTTAGACAAGCCTGTTGCCTTCCAGTCCTGGTCCCTCACAGAGGAAGTCCTCTCTTCAGCCTCCACACAGCAGAGACGTCTGTGGTTGAAGAGTATACTGTGCCCAAAGATCACTTCATTTTATTAGATGTCTTACCTTTAGTATTCTTGGTAATATTTTGACTTAGAAGTTCTATGGACTAGAAGGCTGTATAACTACAAACACCCCATCATGAAAATAGAACAAAATTGTCCTATCAGGATACAAACTAAAAAATTTTTACTGGCATTTGGGGTAAAGACCCTGGCTCCAGGAATCCCAACAGATGAGGTTTGGCAGTACCAGCTACAAATGCAATTACTGGGGAAAGGTAGAGAAAGAAAATTTAGTCAATATGGTCACACTGGAAAAAAAAAAAACATAAAGGGGTTTGGTAGTCCCAAGTCCAAGCTTTAGGTTTAAGAAGACTTGCCAGGCGGTGGTGGTGCCTGCCTTTAATCCTAGCACTCAGGAGGCAGAGGCAAGCGAATCTCTGTGAGTTCAAGGCCAGCCTGGTCTATAAGAGCTAGTTCCAGGACAGGTTCCAAAGCTACAGAGAAACCTGTCTTGAAAAACCAAAAAGAAAAAAAGAAAAGAAAAAAGGAAAAAAGGAAAAGACTTGGTTCAGAGAGTGAGAAGCTTGCACCATTCATCAGCCTTGGTCAAATTGTACTCTGATTGATTATTACCTCAAACTGTACTCTGATTGATTATTACCTCAATCTCAGTGATTCAAGAAGCCCCGACTGTTTGAGAAGACAGTCCAGCTCCCAGGAGGTGATTGTTTCTTCCAGGGAGCTGATCCCATCCTGGGGTGATCTGTCTATGGAGCCCTGCAGTTCCCGGAGGTTAAAGATAGTGGCTGGGCTATCAGGTGCCTTTGGAGGAAGTCTGCAAGAAAACTGTAAAAACTGGCAGTTGGGACGTCTCAGTTACCCTTCCTTTGCCTTGAAGGGAGGTGAGATGACCTAGGAATCCCTCATACATGTTTTCGATAGATGCTCCTTGAATGGTTAGTGTAGTTACATGCAGAATAAAGCAGGTGGCTGACCCAAAGTAAATGATATGGATTGAAAATGAAGGCAGAGATGCCAGCCTTTTCTACTGCGTTTAGCTACAGACTGGCCCCAAAGGAGAAATCAGAACCGCGCAGCAAAAGCAGCTTCTAAACGCCTCTTATAAAATAAAATAACAGGACAAGTGTTTGCTTTGTTTCTTCAGCTCTTTTTCTATATATTTATCCAAGCTTTCAATAGCAATGGTAATTGGGCCAGTGAAGATGACTTGATAGGTGATGGCACTTGTCTCCAAATCTGATGAGTTGAGTTCCATCCCTGGGATCAGCACTGTGAAAGGAGAGAACCACCTCCTCTAAGCTATCCTCTGTCATGCACATACGTGGCATGGCATACACACATACTTCAGTAAATAAATGAGATGAGGGAGGAGCGGTAATTACTTCCATAGTCACTGAGTCTAAAAGGTTGGCCAGAGCAAAAAGGAAAAAAAAAAGTGGATTCTGGAGAATGAAAACGGAGCGATTTACCCCCTAAGGATGGAAGCTCAGATTAGGACTGTCAGCCATTTCTGTTTTCTCCCAGCCCTTTGTGTTACTAATGAGATGCAAACACGGGCACCCGGTGGTCACTGCTGTTCAGGATGCCAGTGGTGACACACAGTTGCTCTTTGTGATTTGTCCTTTGTGACCATCCAGACCGACCTTGATTCTCGTGAACTCTGTCAGCTCGCAAGAAATTACCCTTTGATTAAATTAGCCAGTCATATTTTCGGTTACTTACAACCAGGAGATTGATCAAACTGGACACCAGAGAGACCCATTTCTTCCTCCGTACAGCTACCCACATCTAGCAGACTCTTTGGCAAGCTTTACATCCTCCCTGTCTTGGCAGGTTGCAACAAAATGTGAGGATTATAAACCTAACCTATTGGCTGTCATTCTTCAAGTTCCATCCTCCTTGTTTCTTGAGACAGTATCTCCCATTAGTGTGGGACTCACCAAGTAGGCTAGGCTAGCTGGCCCATAATCCTCCAGGATCTGCCTGCCTTTACTTTCCCAGTAATGAGATTCCAAGTGCATACTACCATGCCTGGATTATTTTCATGTAGGTTTGAGGATTAAAATCAGGTCCTCGCATTTTTTTTAAAGATTTATTTACTTATTGTATATAGAGTATTCTGCCTACACACATGCCTGCAGGCACCAGATCTTGTTACAGATGGTTGTAAGCCACCATGTCGTTGCTGGGAATTGAACTCAGAACCTTTAGATGAGCAGGCGGTGCTCTTAACCACTGAGCCATCTCTCCAGCCCCCAGGTCCTCACATTTTTGAGAAAAGCACTTTACCAAATGAGTTTTTCCCCCACCCCACTTCTATATTGATTTGTTTTTTATTGCTGTGTTGATCACCATGGGAAAGCAATTTGGGGAGGAAAGGGCATTTTACAGGCTATAGAGAGTCCATCATAAAGGGAAGTCTGGGCAAGAACTTAAGCAGGAACCTGGAAGCAGAAACCAAGCAGGAACCACAGAGGAATACTTACAAGCTCCCTTCCCTGACTTACTCAGCTACTTTTTCTTATATGTAATCCTGATCCAAACGCCTAGGGATGGCACTACCCACAGTGTTTTGAGCTTTGCTGTATCAACTAGTAATTAAGAAAATGCCCCACAAAGTGGTGGCACACGCCTTTTATCCCAGAAGTTGGGAGGCAGAGGCAGGCAGATCTCTGTGAGTTAGAGGCCAGCCTTGTCTATACAGTGAATTCTAGACAGACAGGACTACACAGAGAAACCTTGTTTATAAATTAATTAACTAATTAATTTTTGAAAATTAAAAAAAAATACTAAGGTGAAACCTGGCACCAGGGAAATTCCCGGGAATCTA